>JAXQKE010000017.1:0-96088 GCA_037042355.1 Candida sp. Y128-05E | reverse complement strand
TTTTGAATAAATCTTCTTGAGCGTAGTCTGGGTTAGATCCTGCTAAAGCACCAGCTTCTTCGTTAGTTAAAGTTTTACTACCTTGGTCAGTAATGAAATGAACTTGGACGTAAACCCATTCACCCTTCTTGTTAGACCATTTATAAGTGTGACCAGAGTAACCATTCATTTCACGATAGGAAGCTGGAGTACCACGATCAGAAAATAAATGCATAAGTTGATGGATAGCTTCTTGATTGGTAGTTAAATAATCCCAAAACATGTTTGCATCTTTCAAATGAGTTTCTGGATTTCTCTTTTGGGTGTGGATGAAATGGGGGAACTTAGATGGATCTCTAATAAAAAAGATTGGTGTGTTATTGTAAACCAAATCCAAGTTACCTTCTTCAGTATATAATTTAGTAGAGAACCCTCTTGGATCTCTAGCAGTATCAGCCGAACCTTGTTCACCACCGACAGTGGAAAATCTGGTGAAAGTTCTAGTTTTTTTCCCCACTGTATCTAAAAATTTAGAAGAGACAACATCGGTGATATCGTCAGTGACTTCAAAAGTACCGTAAGCACCTGAACCTTTAGCGTGGACAACTCTTTCAGGGATTCTTTCTCTGTCGAAATGAGCTAAAGAATCAATCAAGTTGAAATCTTGTAATAATAAAGGACCATGTTGACCTACACGTTGGGTAGCAAAAGCATCTCCAGGGATTGGACACCCATTGGAATTTGTGAAAGTTGGAGCCATAATTAATTGATAGTATTAATTGATAATATTTGACAGCAAAACTTTTCAGTCCCTTTCCGTCATATATATACCATTTTAAATTTAAGCGGGGACACCCTATTACAAATTCAGTTATAATCCAGAACCCGACATTTAAAAAATAATATGACAAATATTATTTAATTCTAGCCAATAATTATTGTATGTTTGTTAAGCATATTATCATGCTGCATAATCCCTCGGTGTTTCCCGCGGCTTAAAAACATAATTGTAGCAACACTCAATTCTTCTAGGCTGTAAACCAAAACGTCACCATGTATAACCACCAATTATGATTGCTCTTAGCCACCCGTGTCTACCTCTGTTCTAGTGACGTTTTCAATTATCCAGCAACCTTGCTGTTTGTTCTACCCGTTTTTGGCAAATTAAGTTTTGACTCCATGTGATTTTCGGCTATCCCACGGGATGAAGGATGGCTCAAAATGATTGTCGACACCGATAAGTCCAGGGTGGCTAGGGCTATTGGTAATTGGTAATTGTATTGAAATTGTTGGTTCAAATCAAACAATAGGCTTAACCTTTGTAGTGCCCCTAATCGTCAGTTTCTATAATTACTCATCCGGTTGCCAGGGCTTTTCCCGGAATCGCGTCGAACACCGAATTGATTGGTAAGATGGCTCGATTATGCTGAAGTAGGAATGTTAATATTGATATTGCTCATTGTAGATTACTAACTGGCGATAGTCTAGATTAGGGCGGTGAACAAGTGCCTGAATATTGTATTGTACTATTGTATTTCTCTGCCATTGTGCTTATTTATTTATTGTATTCTACCAGCAATGCCAATTGAATCTGATCAAGATATCGAATAAATCGTAGAAAGAGCAATGAAACATTAACTTGTTAATATAGATCAACTACCAATATGATTGATTGGTCGACCCATTCAGGATAGCCACATTTTTTTAAGTGGTGTTCAATCTTGCAACCAAATAATTATCGTGGGAAAATAGAACAATGGTGTAATCAATCACAAATCATTGGATAAGAATGGATTCAAATCTAATAAAATAAACCATCGCGCAATAACCGTTAGTATACCCCTATAATTAATGTTATCTTCATCCTGTCATTGTGGTATTTTTGATTTTTGATTCTAATTATTTTGTTTCTACTGTTAAATGTTAAATTATACAAACTAACTTCTAAATGATATAGTTCACCTACACACTCATTACTTGAGTATAACACTCCATAATTTACTTGTATGTAAAATATTATATTCCGTTAATGATGTTGCAAAATCGCATATTTTCAACATGAAATTAGGTTGGATAGATTATACACAATAGATAATGACATATAGGGGCTAACACTAATAGCTACTATCTACACCTGCTTTTCCCTTCAGTTTCATTTTTTTTTATTGCCCCTATACCCTAGAAAGATTGATATTCTTCTTCTTGTTTGTAGACTCTGGTGAGCTACAAACCATGACCAAAAACATTAAGGTTATTCAAGCCATTAAAAGGACGTCCCTACTCTAAATTCTAAATACTGAAACGATGATGCGGATAAAGCATACTGCAATAGAACATATTCTACACCAATATCAATGACATTGCTATATTCTTTGATTCTGTTTATTTATATGTTGGCAATCGAATTTTGCAGCCAAATATATAACTATGGAAAATTGATCTAGAGGCAATTAATCTAGAATATCTATTAACTGATGAGAAGTAGTCATCATTATGATTTTTCAATTTCTCTTATTCCTTCACGCCACTGTTTAAATTCCTCAGTTAAGATTCCACCATTTCTAAGTCTGGTATTTTCGTCTCCTGGCAATTCAATTAGAGAAAATGTCCTCGAGCCAGGGTCATAAGATAATCTCCAGGCTTTGGACTCGTCGGACTTATCGATAGTTTGATCCAACCAGTCAATAACAGCACCATACCACTTCAAAGCACCCATACAATTGATCTCACTCAATTTATTATTCTTAATTAATAAAGGAATTTCTTCAGTTTCGTAAATTTCGACAGTCTGACAGATAAAATTATCGTCTCTGAACCCGTACACAACCTTTTTAATCCCCATTAAGAAACATTGGCCCCAGGTTTTGAATAATTTTTTCTCGAAATTAATCATTTGATTCTTGTGTTCTATGACTCGAGAAGTTTTCAACTCGACATAATGGTTTAAGATATCCTTTTGATTATCAGGGATGTAGTCCCAAATACAATCGACTTCCCCTGCCAAAGCAATTTTGACTTTACCAATCCCAGTACGGATAACTGAGAGGTATTGTTCATAATTGTTCACTACTTGTTTATTCCTTTTCGCAATGGTCGCACGAGAACATTGGGCCCACGGTTTGGGCAAAGTAGCCATTGATTCAAATTTGTACCCTGAGTATTCACATTTCGAAATGTAATCTTGCTTGTCGGGAGGTAATTGAGATCTCGATTGTAATTCTTGCTGGCGACTGGTCAATTCCAACTTTTCATCATTTTTTATAAAAAGTTGACCATCGTAAGCAATTATGTTAAGATTTACAGAATCTTTTGTGTTGTATGGGATTGCCAATATCTTTGTCATTAACCCTCGAAACGTTATTATATCTACTGGTATTTTTTTACCATCATTATTCATTTTTTCATATTGAATTGTAGCTTGTAACAATGAATTAAAATCACCCAAATTCTCTTCTTCAGGAATCTTTTTGAAACTGGAATATCCTTGTTGTAAATCCACCTTGACATTAGCATCTGGTAAGTAATAATAAGGTAATTTTTCCTTTTTCACTGTGTCTTCATCGTATGTATATGTATTATCCAACTCTCGAGCGTAACAAAACAACTCTTTAGGTTGTTTCAATGCTGTAACCTTAGCACGCGAGTCCAAAGGGAAAGTTATAACCATTATACAATATTATTGAGCAGTATTTAATCAATGCTAATAATCTAAAGAATCTGTCAATAAATCCACATCTTCTCAGTTTTTCCTACAGATGATGAAATGAGTTTGAATTGACAGAAATTAATATTAAAAGAAAATGGGAAAGAGGGAAGAGAGAAGAAGAGGATGTAAACACAGTAAACTACTTTTTTTCTCCAATACATCACCTACTTTTTATTTGTAGTTTATTCATCCAATTCATCATCCTTGGAAGGGATATATACCTACATATAAATATCTAAAATGTCGTATCTAAGAACAATTGATACAATCTTTCAGTACAGCCGCACAGTAGTAAAATAGTGAGAATTGGTGGAGCTTTAAAAATGTCGCCGACATTCAATTAGATGAAAAATTTCCTTCACTACAATAGATCTATAGATCATTGACTAAACCATGTCAACTGCTGGAAAGAACGTTTTGGTTAAGCTAATTGTGGGTGCAGGTAAAGCAGCCCCTGCTCCACCTGTTGGTCCAGCTTTAGGTTCAAAGGGGGTCAAGGCCATTGATTTCTGTAAAGAATTCAATGCTAGAACCGCTAACATGACTCCAGGTATTCCCATCCCATGCTTGTTAACTGTGAAACAAGATAGATCCTTCACTTTCGAAATGAAATCACCCCCTACTTCTTGGTTATTATTACAAGCTGCTCAGGCTAAAAAAGGTGCAGACAAACCAGGCCATAATTCCGTGGGTGAAATCTCTTTAAAACATGTTTATGAAATTGCTAAAATCAAAAAGACTGACGATAGACATAAAGAGGTCGATTTGAAATCCATTTGTGGTGCTGTGATATCCACTGCAAATGTTATCGGGGTAACTGTGGTTCCATAAATCCATTAATCCAAATTAAATAATGTAAACTAGTCATATTCATGTATATATAATACAAAGTTAATGTTGTAAAACTGTTGTAAATTATGGGTATTATAAAATTGTAAAGTTAGATATTTTATTGAATTTTGACTTTTTTAATGCAGTTTGAAGTTTATACATATAGTCACAAGTAACACTCGTTTCATCGCATTTTACCCTAATATCGAATCGTTTGCCATATTATTAGATACATACAGAATCATTTTATATTTGATTTATATTTTAGTATCTATGTATAATGAAAGTATAATGAAATTTTATTTTATATAAATTTTGAACCTTTTTGAAGTGAAAATGCTACCCCCCCGCGTCTATCATTATGTCTTTATGACTAACTATTTTTATTTTATCATTACTTCTTCTTGGCTTTATCGAATGCCGAAATATGGGCCACAGATTGGTCCACTTGAGTATGTTCATGGTCATCGGCATTTGCAACTTCGTATAATACTTCCCCATCAATGCTAAGACGCTCTTCAACCGCACACATACTCACCGATTGTAACCAAGAATCATTGAAACATTCTTCAATCGTTATCCTGCAAGCAGGTGCCAACTCGACCATTCTTCCTATAAGAACACGACAATCCTCTGGAAGTGCTAGTAAAAGTCTACCCACACCAGTCTCGGTTGAAGTATGTGGTTTAGGTTCTTTTTCATTTAATTCGAGTTCTCCAATGGCTTCTTTGATTTCCTCTAATGAACTACCTCCTTTATCATCAGGAACCTTCTTCAAGACTTCAGCCAATGGTAAAAATTCACCTCTGGTGGCAAAAAGCTTGAAACTGTTATCAGTAAGCTTAGGCACTTTCCAAGGAAATTTCTTCAACATCATGCAACAGTAGATTATTGCTGCCGACCAGACATCCACCGGTCTTGGATCGTATTTGTTAAAGACACAAACTTCAGGAGCGAGGTAAGGATCGGAACCGACAATACCGTGCGATTCAATCAAGGTTTTGGTGAATGGGTACGAGAACACCACTGCCGAACCAAAATCGATAATTTTGACAATCCCCCGTTTATCAATGACACAATTATCTAGTTTCAAATCACGATGCGCCAATCCCATTGAATGGATATAGTGGATCCCCGATAAGATTTGTTTGAAACAACAATTGATTTCTTCATGGGACATTTTATTTGACATGACAATGGCAAACAAGTCAAAGTCACAGTATTCCATGACTTGTAAAATACGTTCATTTTCGTAACAAATTTCAACCGTTTCAATGATATTGGGATGTTTTAAAGTCGACCCAATACAATATTCCCCTGTAATCTTCTTGGCGTAATCACGCTTGGTTTCATTTTGATGCTTGGTTCTGAACTCTTTAACGGCAAACGTCTGCCTATCAGAAAGACGAGACACTAGTTTGACGGCCCCACCGGCACCAGCACCTAATGAATCACCCAATTTCGAGTACCTCTTGGAAAACGGCAATTGCTGAGAATTAACCACGGCCGAACTGACAGAACCCCTTCTATCGGATGCAGTGACACTACCTCTTAGCATTGAGTTTGATCTCGACATTCCATTATGGGGCATAGCACTTCCTGGAGACTGGGAGTACGATGCGTTTGAGTTTGTTGTCGTTATCGAAGGATTGTACGACCCCGGCTGGAAGTTGGAAGATGTTGGCGTCGTACCGCTAAAATTAGGAATACTGACCACACTGGAGCTTCTTAAACTCGACGACAAGTTAGAATTCTGCACTGGCGTTGGTGTCGACGATTTCTTAAAGAATCTTTTTAGGTTAGCCATTGAGTTGTGACGAGTGGACGGGGTCTGGGTCATGTATGAGTCAGACGACCCCACAGAACTAGGAGACATACCAGCCTCGTTGTAACTGTTATTGTAAAAACTTCCCAAATCGGTCGAAGACGAGTCATTCTTCACTAGATTACCTTTTGGTTTAGAACTAGAAAAGAAGGACGAAATCCCCGATTGGGAGCCCGATCTCTGGGACGAACTTAGGGTGGATTGAGCAATCCTTTGTTTTGAAATAACAAACCTTGGTTCGATATTCGCTGCAGAAGAAACATGAGGCGACTGAATCTGGATCGATTGAATAGGTTGACCATTGGGCAAATTAGGAATGTGTGAATCATCGGCATTAACATTAATTGACGAAATAGACAGCTGTGATTTCCCAGCCCCACCAGGGACACCATATGGTATGGAAGTAGATAAAGAGTCGCCATAACTGAACGAAGAGTGGGAGATAGAATTGTTTCTAAGACCTCTTGGACTCTTTTGGAACATGGTATTCAAGTTAGAACGTGAATACAGCGTAGGAGACAGCACGGAAGTGCTGTTCCCCATGCCATCTCCCGGCACTTGCGTACCTGGGAACGGCACTTGCGTGCCATCCCCAGTTACTCTAGTGCCAGGAGACGGAGACGGAGTCGGATCAAAACCATTAATAACCGTCGGCGTTTCCACTTGTATAGACAAGCCATTATCCAGTGCTTCCGAATTAGTCGACGTAGTCGTATTAGCTTGTTTCAATCTATTATCAGTATCTTTAGGAGTTATAGTAGTAAAAGTATTACCCAGAGAATTCAATGACCCCACTTTAGATTGAGAAGGAGTAGTAGTATTAGAATTAGGTTGTGAATTTGGTTGAGAATGATTTGAATTAGATTCATTAAGTAATCTAGTTAGTGAAGAAATAGTCTTTGCACCATTTGGTTTCCCATCAACCGGACTTCCTAGTTGTGTCATCATTGGAAACAAAATCTAATATTGATTAGTTTGATTAATTCCTAAAAGCAACCTGTTGACTAATCTCATGAAATACCAAATCAATTCCTGGACCTGTTGATAAGCGCACGTGACTTATACTAAAGGTTAAATTATGATTTGATAATGATAATGATAATTTAAATTAAATTAAAAGAAACCTAAGGAGAAGATAAGATCATACAATAGTAATTGTGATAGTTAACTCTACTTTACAACTAATAAATTGGTCTGTTATACACTTGTTTTCTTTTCCTTTTTTTGTTATCTCTCCTAAAGTGCCGTATAAATTTCAATAATTATCTCACACTATCTTCAATTGCAGGAGTCAACAGATCAATAATTAATATCTCTAAAAATTGTAACATCATTTACAATAAGAAGATATATCTCTAGTTTAGTGATAGTTTTCTTTTTGTAATATCTTATATCAAGATTATTCATCAAAATCATAATTACAACAAATATATCTAGTATACTAATCATATTTATTACACCACATTTAATTTTATTCTGATTATTTTTTACTAATTAATCTTTCTAAACAATTTTACACCTATAGTAATATTTTTCAGTGCTAGCTTTAAAGGAAATTTGGACATTGAATTTTCTAGATTTGCAATCTCATTCATTTGATATTCAAATGAATTTGATTTAATTATGATAATATTTCATTCTTGTAAATCTAATTCTATACGTAGATATTTGAATGCTAATTTAGCAATTTTCTATTTTGCTTCAGGAAAAAGGGGTAAATCTTCATTAGTTGATTTAATATTCAAATCGTTTCTAATTTTATGTATCAATTGTAATTCTTGAAGGTAATAATTTACACTAGTTAAGCCAGATTTATTTTTAATTTTCTACTTAGACCTATTCTATACAAGTTACATACAAGTTACACCTATGAAAATTTCAATATTTACTTTTCTATTGGAAAAAGAGGCAACTCCTCACTCGTCGATTTAATATTCAAATCTTTTCTAATTTTATTCAATTTCGATTGTAATTCATCAGCACTTTCGGGTTTCTTAGTTAAATCAGCTTGTTTCTCCTGGTATTTCGGATCCTTCTTATTAATCAATTCTTGCTTTTTCCTTTCTATAGCCGACTGTTTTTCCAACTTTTCAATAATCTTTTCCGTTTCAGTATAAACTTCCTTTATCAACTTCTCATCCTGGTACTCCTTTCTCGTATTCAAGATAATCTTACACTCTTGAATATAGTTCCCGCCACCAATCTTGGCAATGAATGGGGCTGTTAACACAAAAAGCACCGACTGACACCCTTGGTAACTATTTTTAAAGAACAACCACCAAATGGGGTAAAGCAAGATATAGATGAAAAGGCCGAGGAGAGAGCCCATGGATAAAAATCTCCGCGTTGAAGCACTCCTCATGAGTCCCGGATTGACCATATTCACCTTAATATTACACGGATGTTGGTCTTTACGTTCGTATTGATCGTTTTCCACCTGGAACTGTTTCACAAAAAGGCCGAGCAATAGTTTTGACGTCCCATAATGATTAAATGGCTTAAATTTGTCATATTTGGAAATTAGCAAATCATTCAAATCAACATCTCCTAATGCTTGCGACGAGCAGGTGGCCACTACTACCTGAACATCCCTATCAGGGGGTTGTATTCTTAACGACGGAGCTAACAAAGTCAATAAATGATAATTAGCCAAATAATTAATTCCCATTTGTCTTTCGACACCATCAATAGTAAGTTGCTGAGACTTTCCGATAGGAATAGTCTCAGCCGCCAAGCAAACGACCCCATCCAACCTCCTTGGAGGTTGGTTATCTAACCATTTAGTAGCAAATTTCCTCACCAGGTACAAAGAAGCCAAATCACATTCCTCAGCATAAATCATAAAGTTCTGGGTCCTGTCTCGTAAATCATCAATAAAATCCACCACCCAAACATCTTCTAAACTCCTAACTAAAAGAATTAGTTGCGCCCCCTTTTTAGCCAACTCATAAGCTAATTGCGCACCTAAACCAGAAGTAGCACCAGTAATAATATAAACCTTACCATGTAAATCTCTCTCCCAGGTGTTCTGGGTACCACCGAAATAATACTTGGTAGCACCTACAGCTGCTAAAGCGGGAGCAATAGTTTTAATATAGTTCCAACCTGGAATAGAATCAGTTCCTTCAAAAAGAATGGAAGCAGCAATATCAATTGGCATAATAAAAATTGGTGTTACCTTTGCCACTATAGTTGAGAGAAATCTCACTTGAATGGAAGATTGGCAATTGTTTAATTCCTCTGCAGGTAACTTAATTTTATTTTTAAGTGCGACTTTAACAGAGATGAGATGAAGAGATAATAATATAATACAACTGAAGATATCTCTAATATAATATATTAACACAAATACAAAACAATTATGGATGAGTCAGTTTTTTACATAGCAGAGGGGAGTTCAACAGATAAACAATCTTTAGAATCTTTTGCTTTAGCTACTTCAATCCATACTTCACAACAACATGCTTCTTTTAGACAAGCTGATTGTCCAAGAGGTGGTGCTTTCTTAACTGGTAATGGTCAAGGTGAAAAATTATTTATTGTTAATAAAGCTAAAGCTTTATTACAAGTATATTCTTATGGTAAAGAATCTCCTGATCAGAAAATCCCTTTACCTGAAGCTTTAACTACTATAGATATTTGTTACCAGCCGGATATAAACGGCGAAAAACAATTACACACTTTACCTAATTTTAGAATTCCTTGGTTATTAGTTGGAGGTTCTGCTTCTGGTAGAGTATATATTTGGGAATTGGCCTCGGGTAATTTATTATGTGTTAAAGATTGTCATTATCAGAAGATTTCTAAGGTGAGTTTTTCTAAATGTGGTACTTTCATCATCACTGCAAGTGATGATTCTAGAGTATTAGTATGGAAGACAGTTGACCTTATTTCTATTTATGAAAAGGAAAATGATTTAAAGTCAGTGAAACCTTACTTTAGTATTAATGATCATACTTTGCCGGTTTCTGATTTTACCATTTCTAATGGTCTTGTTAATGATCTCAAGTTATATACTGCGTCGCAGGATGCGACGGTGAGGATTTATAATGTTATGAATAAGCAATTGCTCACTACTTTTGTATTGCCTTCGGCAATTGAATGCATTGCTAAAGATCCTGCTAATAGAAACATCTACGCAGGTTTAGCCAATGGTACTATCCGCACCATTCCGTTATACAATATTAATCCTAATACTAATGTTTTGGAGACTATTGGTGGGAACCTGAAAATTGTTACTGTTGCGGCAGATCCTTCACTCAACTTTACCTTTGTTCATCATCAACAGAATGTGGTCGAAAAATCATCTTTGTTGCATAAATCGGTCAGAACCGAAGGTTCTGGCGGAGGTGATATTATTTCTGTAACCACTTTACAAGTCTCCATGGATGGGAGCACCATCATCTCCGGGGACTCCCTCGGTAGAGTCTACGTCGCTGATGTGGTCACCAAACAAGTCATAAAAACTTTCACTCCTTGTAACTCACCTATATCGTATCTTAAAGTC
This sequence comes from Candida sp. Y128-05E, assembly GCA_037042355.1. Taxonomy (NCBI): domain Eukaryota; kingdom Fungi; phylum Ascomycota; class Pichiomycetes; order Serinales; family Debaryomycetaceae; genus Candida; species Candida sp. Y128-05E. The sequence continues at coordinate 85,240 of JAXQKE010000017.1, read as the reverse complement.
CAATCAGTCCCAAAGACTGTGGATTCTAATGGTAATAAACAAGATAAAAGATCGAGATTAATTCCTAATTTAAAGAGAGTGTTAGCTTCTAATGATCCTGCGGAACATTCATTATTCATTGAAATTAGTAAACCAGTCGACGAAGTCGACGATGAGGACGACTTCAACACCTGGATTAGTTCCAAGAGACAGGAAAATCTCGAGTTTAAGAATTTGTCGGGTATCAATTCGACAGTTAAACATGTAGCCACTCCAGTGACAAACAGATCGGAGGAGTTACAAGCCAAGTTGGATAAGGTCGCACAAGCATATACTGAATTGAGGAATAAACATGAAGAGTTGGTGAAAACTCACACTGAATTGGTTAATAGTAAATAGAAAATTTGCATTTTATAGAGCATTAATAAACAAACATGAAGAATTAATAAAAATCCATCAAATAAAGGAGCATAAAATACATATTGTACATTTACAAACGTCACTATTCATTAATTAATACACATTTCTAATATACATCCAGTCAACTCTGTGGTTCTTTAGTACCCCACCCTTTGTGGTTAGCTGACACTTTGGAAATACGTTAAATAACACACATACTTCGTAATAACCACCTCGTGGTTATATAATACATCTTGTGGTCAGCTGATACTATACCTTTGATAATAGCCACCTGGATCTACTAAACACACCTTCGTCATAACCAGTTCGTAGTCAGCTGATAGTTTGAATTCATCCAGCAAACAGACCTTTCCACGTAATTATAGTCTAGTAAACAACCTTTCTTCATAACTACTTGTTATAATCTAGTAGATATACCTTCATAATAACCAGTTCGTGGTACATACCTTTCAAGCAGTTCGTGGTTGATTTAGTAAACGATAATTTCAAAACCCCCACTTCGTGGTTGTTTGAAATCATCGATTTGGCGACAACGCCCTATTAAACCCCTTCTCCCTATTCATATACTGTCTATACTCACTCTTCTTCTCCTTCTTCACACCCCCACCTTTAGCCCCCTTCACCTGTTTCCCCTTCGTACTCCCAAACCCACCAAACCCCATCAAACTTATCATATCTACCTCTCCAGCATCTTCCGTATCTTCTTTATCACTTTCTCTCGACCTCCCTCTTCTTTCCTGTTCTTCATGATGTTCAGGTAACTTAATTGGATTATTATACGAAGTGTTCACCAATGGAATATCTTCAGCATTCTCCAGATTATGCAAAGCAGACTTATGGTATTTATCTCTAGTCCTTTCTCTAGACCGTTGTCTATATTCCCCTGAATCAACTTTCCCAGGTGAATTATCCCTAGAAATTCTTTCTGGCAGTCTTGATCTTGTTGGTACAATAGCTACCTCTTCATTGAGATCACTCTCCTTATCCTTCCTAGTCATCTCCACTTGTTGTTGTCTCCTTTTTAATTAAAATCAATCTGATTCAAAGCCATCACCAGCATCTCACGTGGAATCCCCATCGCATTTAGATTTTATTATTTTTAATTTGTTAACAGTTGCAAAATAGAATTAAAAATGGGTGAAGATGATAGTAAATTAAGTAAGAAACAGAGAAAGGCTTTGGAGTTTAAACAGAAGAAGACTAAAGAAGAAAGAGAGGAAGAAAAAGTGGAGAAAAAAAGACAAAGGGAAGAGGAATTAGCTAAAAAGGATGAAGAAGAGACTAAAACTAAAGCAGATGAACCAGTTAAAAAGAAGAGAAAGACTAGAAGAGGTAAGAAAGGTAAAGCTGTGAATCAAGGGAAAGGTCCTAGATTTATTTTATTTGTGGGTAATTTACCATATGATATTAAAACAGAAGAATTAAATACTCATTTTAAAAACTGTAAACCCGATAGATTCAGAATTAGACAGGATAAAGGTATAGCTTTCCTTGAGTTTGATAATGATACCAAGGAAATCCAAAAGAAAATGGAATCGGCGTTAAGAATGCATCATTCTGAATTGAGAAGTAGGAAAATCAATGTTGAATTGACTGTAGGCGGTGGAGGGAACTCAGATACCAGAAAATTGAAATTGAAGGAAAAGAATGAAAAGTTGGATATTGAAAGAAATGATAAAGTCAAAGAAGCTATAAAACTTAGTAATGCTAGAAAAGTTGATGAACCTGCAGTACCTGGTGGAATCCATCCCGCCAGAGCAGCTTTGATGAAATGAAGAGTTGAAAAATGATACCAGATTCATTAATTTAAACAAATACAGATTATAATTGAAACTGATGATTTAGATTGTAATTATGTATACTTGTATATTAGAACGCAGCATTGATTAAAAATATAATTAGTGTAGAACGCAACATTATACAATTAATGTAGATGTAACCATATATATAAATACAATAAATTTTCTTAAAATTAAGCATATATCTATAAATACAATTAATGTAACATTAATACATGAATGAAATAAATTCTAACTGCCCCAGAAATAATCCATAAAAAAGGAAATTAATGGGAATCTAAGGATAATAAATATTAATTACAATATTGGAAATATTGCAAGACTAGTGTACAATAGTAATCTGTTAGGAATAAATATTATTGATGGATGGACGTCTCTGGGGGTTCCCGCGGAACCAATTGATTCAATCAAAATTATTAGACATAGATTATCCTTGAATGTCGAACCGTCTAGGTCAACAAACCAACAAATGTATTTATTGTTGAATAATGTCCGCCGTTCGGTCGGCATTATTTACAAGATTGTACATTTCTTTGCCTTTTTAACAGTCTTCTTTCTGGGTGTCTGACTATTATTATTTGACAGATTATTCAATTTGCCACCAGGATACCCCACGAAATTATTATTATTACTTACATATTCTTTAGTATCATTTTTCTTACTTGGAGGATCCAACACTGATCTTATGGCAAAGTCAAAAATCTCCTTTACACCGTCTTGAGTGGCCGAGGAACACTCTAAATATTTAATCGCACCAATATCTTTAGCCAACTTCAGTCCTTGCTCTGTACTTATTGGTTTTTGACCCTTCAAAGCTAAATCATCCTGAACATGTAAATCGTTTCTTAAATCGATTTTAGTACCAATCAACAAAATCAAAATATCTTTAGGTGAATGGTGTAAAACCTCGGGAATCCATTTCGATTTGATATTATTATAACTATCAGGACTAATTACAGAAAAACATATCAAGAAAATTTCGGTTTGAGGATATGATAATGGTCTTAGTCTGTCGTATTCGGCCTGTCCGGCTGTATCCCATAATCCCAACTTAATTGGCTCCCCATCTATCATTACCGAAGCTGAATAGTTATCAAACACAGTAGGGATATAATCATTAGGAAAAGTATTTGTAGTATAACTAATTAACAAACATGTTTTTCCTACTCCCCCATCTCCAACAACTACTGACTTAATTGATCTCATGTTGTGCTAGTGTATACGTATTCTTAGTTAGTTTAAGCCTGATAATCCAAACGGTTCGGGTGTTACTGTTTATGAAAAATCTAATGTATAAATTTTTCTTCCACAGAAATTGAGTTGGATATTTTTTTGCCTATCTTTTTGATAATTATTTTTTTTATCAGATTATTGAACGATTTTCAGTAGAAACAAGGTGTTAATTTAGTAGAATGTAGTTAGAACTGTTCTTATGAGTAGGTACTACTTTGCTGGGCTTTTTCTCTCTTTGCTCTCACGACGTTTTGTCGTATTAAAATAGATTGTAGTTTCAATTAGGACAATGCAAAACAATGCTGAGGCGATCGGCTAAATTGCAACAATTGCTTACAAAATTAAATGTAATCATGACAACGGATTAGGGAAGTTATATGAAGTCACAACCGTTTGATTGTATTTAGTAGAGCCCTATTGCAATCTAAAGGGCCTGGATTATTTCCTAGCTTTAATGTAATGTGAGCTTATTGTGTGTTTCATATTGGAATGAAGCATCCCGGATGTTGACGTACTGGAATTTTATTCCATTCCATCAGTTGTAATGCCCAACTTATCAATTTCTCGGGATCGAGATTAATTTCTGCAAAATCGGGTTGTAATTTCATAATCTAGATCCATCTTGAGATAAGGTTATTGGAGTAATTATTATTATCAAAGTAGACCATTTGCCAACTAAGTATGATTCCTCGGTCGAATATAAGTAGAAGCGTCTTTGAGTGTATTTTGCAACCATTGCTAATCTCAAGCTCAATGCAAGAAATCCTATTTGGTCTCGGTTTCTCGATGCATTCATGTAGAATGTATGTTCATGTTAGTTTTTATAAGTAAGGTCCTAAATGATTTGTCTTAAGTTGGATTGAATAATACTACACTCTTCAACCAAGATTATCATATTGCAACACGATAATTGTGGTAAAGATGTAAAAATACTGGAAAATTGACCACAAAAATAACAAAATCTGGCAGCAAAAGCTTTCAAGATCGGCAAACAATCGATAGCAATACCTACTTGAACCAATACCTTATCTCCAGTATCTCTTTTACATAAAATCTGATTATTTCGTATGTGGTGCAGTTTTGGTGGTAACGTCGCATCATGTTAAAAATCAACTCTAATTTTGATAAGAGGTGGGTAAATTCCATTCTCTTTGGAGTATTACAACAAATAGAGTTGATTATTAACAATTGACTCTTCATAGACATCCCCTTGATGCTTAGGCTAAGCTCACGCTCTTTTTCCAGTTCATTACGATTAAAAAGTGATTTTTCTCACACCATAATTGGTGGAGGTATTGTTGGTGTAGCTATAGCGGCTGAATTGCTGAAAATACCGGGTAATAATGTATGTTTACTAGAAAAGAATAGCCATTTGGGTATGGAGACCACTTCTAGAAACTCTGAAGTCATACACGCTGGTATATATTATCCCAAAACTTCTTTGAAATCAAAATTATGTATTGCTGGTAAAGAGAAAATATATTATAATCATGAACGAAACCGATTACCAGTGGAGTTACAGAAATGTGGTAAATTGATTGTTGGTCAATCGGAACACGATGTACAATATTTGCACAAATTATATGAAAATTGTCAAGATTTAAATATCCCGGTCGAATTTCAATCTAGTCAACAAATGCATAAGAAATATCCTTTAATTAAAGGTGACAGCTTCCTATTATCACCATCAACTGGTATTATATCGTCGCATTTATTTACATTGTATTTTGAATCGGTATTCGAACAAAATAGTGGAACCATTGCGACAAATACATTAGTCGAAGGTTTGGAATACAACAAAAACTTTTCTAATTATACCATACATACACGAGACCTAATATCAAACGATGCTTTTGAAATATCTACAGATAATTTGATTAATTCGGCAGGATTATTTGCTCCGGAAATCTCCAATATGATATTACCTCCTGAGCGACACGTTAAATCGTATTTTGCCAAGGGGAATTATTTCAGCTATGCTTCAATTCCGTTGAAAAACATCACCGATAAATTGATTTATCCTGTTCCTAACCCCAATGCGGTTTCTTTGGGTACTCATTTGACGTTCGATCTAGGCGGCCAGGTAAGATTTGGACCTGATTTGGAATGGTTGGATGTAGACAATGCCCAGGATATAGATTATACGCCAAATCCACAGAATTTGCAACTGGCATATGAAGCAATACAAACATACTTTCCTAGTATCAAATTAGCTGACTTGTCTCCATCTTATTCGGGGATTCGACCAAAATTAGCATCAGAAATTGGATCCAAGAACCAATTCCAGGATTTTTATATAGAACATGAGCCTGAGTTCCCCGGGTTTGTAAATTTATTGGCTATTGAAAGTCCCGGTTTGACTTCAAGTTGGGCGATTGCCGATTATGTCGTCGATCTTTATAAATAGAAAAATACATCTTTCTTTTTCTTCCTCTTATATCTTACGTCTTTTAGCATCTTGCTCTTCATCCTGCTCTTTCTTTTCCTTCTTTTTAGGTAAATTAATCGGATCAGTTGGATTTGGAAATTCTAGGAAATAATCGTGCAATAATGCTTGAGTCAGAGTAGATCTTTTACTAGGATCTAATTGAGTCATTGATATTATCAAATCAAGTGCCTTTTCCGACGCAGCACTGAATCGGTTCCTTAACTCTTGTCTTGAAGGCGGTGGGTACACTTTTAATGAATCATATAATGGTAATTGAGACACGTTGGGCCATATACTTTCTGTAGGGGTACCCAAGGCTCTAAATGTAACATCCAACTGATCGACATCATCTTTACCTGGCAAATAAGGAGTTCTCAACATGAGTTCAGCAAATATGATTCCTACTGACCAAATATCGACGGCGCCGGTGTAATGTTTAGCACCAAACAACAACTCTGGAGCTCTGTACCATCTAGTAACAACATTGGAAGATAAATCTTCATTTATGTTACCTAACGATCTTGCCAAACCAAAATCGGCAATTTTCAATTGACCATCGGGTGCTAATAGTAAATTATTTGGTTTCAAATCCCGATGTAATATGAAGTTTCTATGACAATGGTGAACACCTCGTAAGGTCATTAATAACCATGACTTGATATCCCCTGAAGTAAACACCACCGAAGGATCTTTGATCAACACTTCCAAATCACAAGGTAAAAACTCCAATACCAAATTCAAATTATTGGAAGTCGAGAAAACATCAACCAATTCAATGACATTGTCATGTTTGAGCTCTTGTAGATACTTCACTTCTCTTAACGCTGACATATCCAAACCATCTTTGAAAAGACCTGTTTTGATCTCTTTAATAGCAATACTTCTGTTGCTTTTGATCTGTTTTCCTAGATAAACGACAGCATAAGTACCCTCACCTACCTTTCTATCTTTGGAGTATTTCAACTGGGGAGACCTCTCCAATGTTGTGGTGGAGGACATTTGATGATTAAGCTTATATACTGAAGAAATAAATTTGGCAACTTGTAGCGCGAAATGAAAATCTACAACTCTTAACAAATGGAATTATTAATTAAATTATAAAATATCCATTAAATAAATGAATAATGTATGTAAACGTAAATCAAACTTAAATGCAAAACTAATGCTGGTTTTTTTTTTAATGTAATTTTTAATGTAATTATGCAAATTTTAATATACAAAGAATGCATTTCTATCTCTAGATGCAATCCCACTGGGCAAACACATACCAACTGTTTCCAGCATCTCCAATGACCAAACCACGATACACCCCTACTTCCTGACACTTGATGTTACATTCGTAGGTACCATAAGATTTGGTATGATCTCCTTTTTCCAATTTGAAGTATTTCCCAGATGGAGATTCTATCACAACTTTGAATTCTGGAGTTGGTTGATTGTGCGATGTAACTTTAGAGCTAGGATGTTGTTCAATAGAAAAGTTATAAAAGTTCTTCACTGCGATTGAACTTGATTGAGGTTGTTTAATGTATAGATCGTTGTTTTGACTTTGTACTGTAGGAAATCTTGATACAAATTTGGAAGGTTTCGATGTGCCTTCATGATAAAGGGGAATCACGATTGCTAATTCATGAATATTGTCAAAATGTTTTTGAGAACCTTTTGGACCAGCAAAGATTTGTAAAACACCTATAGCTTCATTTTCGGGTAAAATTGCTTTGATTTTAGCGATTCGTTTTTCATTTGACCATTTGACTTGACAAAGACTTAACTCATTTGTTGTGATTTTGGAAGTTTTGATCAAGGTAAATAATTCGACATCGCAAGGGATTTCCAATTCCAATTCAAAGATTTCCAAATCTTTCAATCTTGTCAATGCACTATTGAAATTTCTGAACTTTAACCCTGCTTTATGAAATCCTGAATACTCACGAGGTAAATATAATGCCACGTTGGGGTCAACGGGTGGTCGAATATGTTGTAAATCAATTACAGAAGGTATATGTGTTGAAACAACCTGCAATGGTTTTGTCAAAAAGTAAAATTCATTATAGCCCCGAGTATCACGAATATTACATATTGGACCATTTTTGAAACAATAAATATCCATAATAAGTAAATTGTCTTCAACCAAAACTGATAACCAACAATGATTAATTACGAATTGCTCGTCACGGTAGAATTCGTTAGGTTTTTTCCAGAATCCCAAGACAATTTCGGAGGGAATTCTTAACGCATCAAGAATCTTCTTGAAAATATAATTAATTTGAAATATAGATGCTTCCCCTTTATGCAAAACTTCATTAAGCTTAGGTTTGACTTGCAGGATCTTGCCCTGTTCTTCAATAATCTTGAATTTACTCAAATGAAGCAAGATACATCTAATTTGCTGTAATGGTGATTTTTGAAATTTAACGCTAACATCGGATATTAATTCATTCAAATTACTTGACATTGCATAACTTTCAATGAATTTATCTGGTTTGTCAAATGGCACTGCTGAAACATCTAATTCCTTTCCATTTCCAACTATTTCGTTAGTATTGATTTCAGATATACATTCCAATGGTTTAAGAATCAAGTTCACTTCCTCCCTAGTGACCCTTTTGGTTCTAGCTTGTTTATCTGCAGATGTCAACGAATTCATTCTGTACAAATCCTGCTTCCATGAAGCCCAATCTTGTTCATCTTCCATGTTTAGTTTTTTGTCCAAGGTGTCGTCTTTCTTTGGTTTATTTAAAAGCTTCATGAAAATATTTTGTTGTTTGCTAGTGGGTTTTTTATCTTGAAACACAGCATCCATCAACTCTTTTGATCTATGTGGATCCAATGAATCGTCAATGCCCAATTTTTGCATCAGTTGTTGCAATTGCATTTCCTTTTCATATTTATGTCTGAAAAATGAACCAGCACTGGTGGCACTTAATTCTGATAAATTCAAAACATCACTCTGTAAAGATTTTATTGAATTCTTCAATTCTTCTTGTTGCTGAGAAATTCTTTGTATTTCATCGTCATTTAAACTACTAGTGGAAAGTTTGAAATCATTGGCATCAAATGGAACTCGACCACTTTTAGTAAAATCTTGGAGATTGATTGTTTTTCTTGGAGTATTATGTTTTGGAGGAGGGGGAGGTGCTGTATCTTCCTGATCATCTTCAAATCCATCCTCATCATTGTATGTGTTCAACTTTCTACTCAAATCATCTTTTGAACTATAATTTTTCTTTGATGACAATAAATCTTCACTCACATATCCATCATCTACCGATCCAAAAGATTTCTGAATTTTAACAACCGAAGATCGTTTAATTTTGGAAGCTTTTTCCAAATGGTTTAATTTAGCGAGTTCCAATTCTAATTGAGCTTTTTTGTGCAAGATTTCATCATAATCCAAATCATCGGGAATTGAATCAGATGGATTTTGACCTTGATAATATTCTGGAGAAGTACTTTTGGAATTTAATTGAGAACTAGACGACATATTTGGTACATCAACAAAGGATTGAGATTTGCGGTTGTGAAAATTGTCTGTAGAATTATTAACCAGATGACGGTTTGGTTTAAAATTGTCTGTAGAGTTATTAATCAGATGATGATTTGATTTGAAATTATCTGTAGAATTGTTAACCAGATGACGATTCGATTTCTTTGATCTAGGAGATTGTTCTATAGGGATCAGTTGTTTCAAATTGGAGGTATCCAACAGGAGTCTATGAGAATTATCAACCAGTTGTCTATGTGGGGATTCTTTATCCATTTGAGATTTTCTAATTTGATAAATATGTTGTTGTTGTAGTTTCTTGAAGTTGGCAATTTCTCGTTCTTTTTCTCTAAGTAATTCTTCTTGTTGTTGTAATTTTTTGAAGCTGGCAATTTCTCGTTCTTTTTCACGAAGTAATTCTTCTTGCTGTTGATACAAATGGCCTAATTTCGGATGGTTGATTGAAGATAACAATTGGTTTGCTGATCTAACCTTTTTAGGATGATTATACATTTGTTTAGATCTTCGGTTATTCACTTCAATTTGATCATAACTGGCATTGTAATCAATTTCATCATCAAGATCTATAGAAGTATCGTAAAGTTGTACTCTTGGCAGTTGATTTTTGGACATGTTGTATTTTGTAGGTGTAGCATCGATATAACTATTATTATGATTAGATAATTTCAGATTTAAAGATACATTTGAAGTAGAAGCTGGTAAATTACTTCTACCATCATCAATAATTTCAACATAATCTTTGGGGAAAATACCTTCAGCATTATTTCTTCTTAATTTACCACTCCACCAACTTTCATCAACCACGGAGTAGACCTCAACAATTTCATTCTCAATAAAACCTAAATCACCGTCTTCTTCACCTGGCCATGAAACTGTTGTTTTCACCTTAAAAGGTAAAGCAGGAATTTGCATCAGTAAAGGTTAATGCAGAATGAATGTGGATATGATATGCAATGAATGTATGAGTTTATAAGGCTATCTTCGACGATTTAACGTTTATGATTTAACCTAAGAATGTTCGGAACAAGAAAAAAGAACAAATTTCATATAGCAAAGCCTGATCAGCTATGCGGCTACCATCAGTTACAGCATTAAATCGAATCAAAATATTGTGCTGGGTCTGATCTATACTTGTTTAGGCAAAATGTAAACAACAGAAATGTATGATGATATCGAGATGAACCACGACATTGTCGTAATTAAGTCATTTGATTATACGCACGTGATCATGGTATATTACCTTGTAGAAGTTATACAACTTTCATTAGACTATAGATATGAGAATGAGCAGTTCAACTCTAATTTAGATGATTATAGGATATGTAAAATATTCTACAAACTCAAGCTATTTCTCAAAACTTTGTCTATATTTTATCCTATTATCTTACAATTTACAAGTTTTAATTGTGATTATATTTAATATACAAGAATACTGATTAACCTATAGACGTAAAAGTTCAAAACCCACTTACTTATTGTTGTTGACGGACCCCACTAACAATATCATCGACTCTTAACAATAATGATGCTGAGTCAATGGCAGTTTTAATTGATTGTTGCTTGATGACTTCTGGTTCCCAGATACCGTATTCATTCATATCAACGACGGTACCAAGTTCACCATTGATACCATAGGTGTGAAGACCTTCAGCGTGTTTGGCTCTTAATTGGGCCAATACTTTGATAGGATTGCCCCCGCAATTTTGGATCAAGGTTCTTGGAATGACTTCGAATGCGTCAGCAACGGCTTGATATGGCCATTGGGCAACGTCTTCAATCGATTTAGCCTTTTCGGCCAATTTAACCGATACTGCCATTTCAGTAGCACCACCACCTGGAGATAAAGAAGGTTCAAACATGACGTTTCTGGTGACAGCCATGGCGTCGTGTAAGTTACGTTCAATTTCATTCAAGATATCTTTGGAGGCACCTCTTAAAACAACCGAACAGGCTTCAGGTTCTTTACACTCGACTAAGTAAGTGAAATATTCGTCACCAATTAATTCGACATTGAACAAACCACACTTGTTACCAATATCGGATTCTTTCAAATCTTCGATTCTGTTGACAATGGTGGCACCAGTAGCTCTGGCAATTCTATTATTATCCGACTTTTTAACTCTTCTTAAGGCGGTGACACCACCTTTCAAAAGATAATGTTGAGCCAAATCAGAAACACCTTTTTCAGTGATAACCAAGTCAGGTTTGAATTCTAATAATTGGTCACACATGGTTTTGATTTGTTCTTCTTCAATTTGTAAAATTCTATTCCAGTCTTCTTCCTTGGTGATTTCAATATTAGTTTGCGATTCACCTTTTTTATATTCCAAAGGACAATCCAACAAGATAATACGAGGGTTTTCAATTCTTCTCTTCATTTTAGGATGAGTGACATCTTTGTTCAATATAATCCCATCCAAAACCTCGGAATCAGTGACTTCACCACCGGGGATTTTTTCGATACGAACATATCTTTTGGTATCAATTTCCTTGTAATCACCATTTTGAACAGTAACGGTTTTCACTGCTTTTAATGATAACTTACACATCATATCCAGCCATTTGTTAATGTACTTAGTACCAATGGAAGCTTTGATCAACTTAATCATGGCTTCATCATTATCAATATCCACTGGAACTGAAACTTGGTGAATGATCTCCAACGCATCGGCCAAAGCTCTCTTCAAAGCTTGGATGATAATAACTGGATGGATCTTCTTTTCAATGTATGGGAATGTTTGGGCCAAGATTTCACCAGCCAATATAATCACGGTGGTAGTACCATCTCCAACCTCTTCATCTTGGGTTCTACTCAACTCGATCATCGACTTGGCAGCAGGATGACTGACATCAATCTCTCTCAAAATAGCATGTCCATCGTTAGTCAACACAATTCCTCCCATGGGATCCAAAAGCATTTTCAACATGGCCTTGGGACCTAAACAGGTTCTGATAATGTCAGCCACAGCCTTAGCAGCAGTGATATTAGAAACCTGAGCTTGTCTTCCAGACTGTCTCTCCGTAGACGCATTCATATACACAACGGGTGCTTGCATTGTCTCTGTGTTTCTATATTAATCTTACGCTGAATCTTTGTTTAACTAGTGAAAGTTTTTCTGTTAGTGAGGCAAAACGACAAATTCTTAACTACTGAGAAAAAGTGTTGCTAAAAAACACACCACATTCTTTGGAATGAGTTACATCAATGAGAACTTCAATGATCTAGAGGATTTACAACAGTTGGATGATAAGATTAGTGAATTGCAAAGTTTGAGCGGAAATGTTAAGTCTGTTGCTGAATTTAAGGTGTATGATACTAAACAAGTACCTTTGGTAGATTATGAAGACAATGCTAAGGTGAAGGAATCGACTCAGGATATAATTGACAAGTTGGGGGAGATGGAAGGTCGGAATATCATGCAATGCATCACAATTGTTGGAGGATTGATTCAAACTTATGGTCATGTCGAGGTGATTGCTAATATCAAATCTCAATTGGAGACAAAAGTGCAGATCTCGAAGAATATAAAGTATTTGGAGAGAGCTAAGTTGGTAGAGACTGAATTGAATGAGGAGATGAGTGATTATAAGCAAGTTGCTCATAGTGTAAAGACATTAAAACAAAGTACCAATCCTTTGGCAGGTGAAACTATGGAAATCATTGAAAGTTTATTAGATAAAAGAGTCATGGAAACTAAAGGTAAATTAGAACAATCGCTAACTGAATTATTGAACAAAAACAACTGGTTGGTTAGTAAAAAAACTAACATATCTCAAGATACAATGAAACCAATTCGTGAAAATATATCGAAATTGGTTGATTTGCAATGTATAAACCATTTACCTGAATACCCCGACACTTGGTGGGTATTAGACATTTTGCTAAAACCTGTCTTTGCCAGGTTTGACTACCATTTTAATAGTAATCGAGGCACCGACAAGATCTCCCGACCTGAGTTGGCCTTGGGGTTTATTGATAATTTCTTGCAGGACAATTTGCCAGTGTTGAATTTGATCATGGCTGATATTTTCAAAGAAAAACAAAGGATCTTGGAATTCGAAGTTATCACGTCATTGTTAAACCCAGTAAGAGCTAAATTTTTGAAGATAGTTAAAATTATCAATGATAATATTAAGGTAAATTCAGAAGATCCCATAAATCTCGAAAAATCAGGTCAATTACTAGCGCATTTAATCAAGGAATTGGCGGATTTCGACCAGAATTTAAGAAACAAATATAAATATAATCCCTACATTGTTAAATTTGATCAAGTACCCACAAAAGTCTGGGCAGGGGTCACTGATGATATTTTCTCCCATGACGAAGAAAATATTGCCAATTGGTTGACCCTAGAAAAACGTTTAGCGTTGAAACAATTGCAAGAACAAATTATCGGCTCACCCGATAAATATTCCATTGACAATGATTATCAAGGCACTCAATTGAACCAGGAACAGGACTTGAAGCCAACAATGTCGGCATTAAACTTAACAAAATTGATCAACAACTTAACTAGTCATTTCCAAACTTTAACCTCACCAAGTTCGCAACTCAAATTTGTTAAATCTATTCAATTGACGTTGTTAGATGATTATCTCCAAGATTTACTTCTCGCTTTCAAAGGGTTCAATGATAAGTTCAACCAAAAATCGGTATTCTCATTCATCCCTGGAAACAAAAAACCAAGCAAAGATTTGTCTGAAAACAATCTCGTCAATGGTATGAAGGCTTTGGACGTGTTACTTGGTTTGTATTGTTCGGCACAATTTGTTTCCCAATCCTTAGAACAATGGTCGAATGAATTATGTTTCATTCAAATAAGCCAATCTCAAGGGTACGATATATTTGAGACCTGTACCAAGAGATATGCAGATTTTGTCAAGAATATCTTGAAGAAGTTTGAAGATTTCTATAGGAAAGAAATCCAATTCACATTGAAGAATTACGTCAATAGTTCTGTTTGGGATTCAGACACTCCAGTGACCGATCCAGTGGCTTCATCCGATTTGAATCTACTTGTTAGAACAATACCGGTATACTTACAGGAAATCAAGAAAAGTATTTCCACTTTGCAGTATGTCTATACGTCAGATAAAACAGTGTCAATCATATTCGACGTATTGAATGATTATGTCGTACACAACAACCAATTTACAACGGTGGGATTGGATCAATTGAAAGTGGACATTAATTTCATTACAAACCAATTACATTCTACCCTTTACCTAAACACCACTGGTGACTTTTCCAATGACTCGAATAAACAGTTGCTCAAGTTGAAGCAATCAATAGAAGTCTTAGATACAGTGGATTCATTTGACGCTAGAGATTTTGTTGTAGGGGAGATACCGTTACAAGAACTTAGAGACAGGTTTGATGATAACTTGGATCAATTAACTGGTCATGATTTGCTTGGATTATTACCCAGAATTTTGTGAGGAAAGTGCTGGAAACTAACTCAAATATACTACACTACTAGTTCAAACATCAATAGAGATCTCTCGTGATTAATACACATCATTTACATTTAGTTTAATTTTGTAGTTGGTGATGTTTTGCACCCATCGAATTTTGACTACGCGTAAACAAACAAAACAGTAAACAAAAAACCATAAACAAAGGCTTGCGCTGGATAAAATTTAGAACAGTGGCAGATGTCCCTATCTAGGAGAACTGTAAGTATCACTGAAGAGACTGAATTTGTTTGGGATCACTAACATATAGTTATATAGTAACAATTCAACACTAGGGACAAAGCGAGTGGAAAATGGATCGGCTTTGATAGCAAAATTGTTTAGTACCAAGGGTAGCCAAACCCATGTAAATATACCGAGGAAACAAGCTGGGATAATAATAGGTAGGAGTTCGTCGTGTGACATTAGGATAGCTGGAAGTGATGTTTCTTCCAAACATTGTCAGTTGACAATCTCTGTAAGCAATGATCAGGAATATCTACATTTGAAAGATTTAAGTTCGAATGGTGTATATGTGAATGACGAGAAGCTTGGGAAAGGATCCAAAGTATTATTAAGAAGTGGTGATAAAATATCTTTTGCTAAAACTGGTGGTTCATATATAATACGATACATTGTTGATTTGAAGGATTCGGCGACCCCTCCAACCAAAGCATTCTTTGATGATTATATCTTGGGTGCTCAGTTAGGTAGTGGCCATTATGCCGTGGTTAAAGAAGCACGGAGTCGGGCAAATGGCGATGTCGTCGCTGTAAAAATCTTCCATCCTAACAAAAAAGGCTACGATAAAACCGAAGATGCCAAATTACAACAAGAAATGAATCTCCTACTATCAATAAACCATCCCAACATTGTTAAATTCATTGCTCGGTATGTTGAACCAATTAATGAATATGCAGTGAATACATACCTAGTGTTAGAGAAAATGAATAGTGGTGAATTATTTCAACGAATTGTCACTAAATCAAAATTAAGACAAGACGAATCGCAAGCGTTCTTTAAACAAATTTTGTCGGGTTTGACTTATTTACATGATAATGATATTATTCATCGAGATATTAAACCGGAAAATATTTTACTAGACATCACCCCAAATTCCCCTGATAAAGTTGGCCAAACTGGTCCTTGGGATGCCAATGAATACGACATAAAAGTCAAAATTGCTGATTTTGGGTTGGCGAAATTCATAGGCGAAATGAAGTTCACCAATACGTTATGTGGTACTCCCGCGTATGTTGCCCCGGAAATATTGAACGATACGAGAAATTATTCAACTAAAGTTGATATCTGGCTGGCTGGTGTTTTACTTTATGTTTGTCTTTGCGGGTTCCCCCCATTCAGTGATGAATTGGCACCACCGTCTATGCGAGAACAGATCTTATCTGGAAGGTTTGCATTTTATACCCCATACTGGGATGATATTCATGATTCGGCATTAGATTTGATTTCACGGATGTTGGTAGTCGATGCAAATCAACGTTATGATGCCAACCAAACCGTGGAACATTTTTGGTTTTCGGATCAGAATACTGCTTCTTTACAACATGGTTCAAGCATGGACCTCAGTTCGGGAGATTCGTTACTCACAAATAGTATGCCGAGGACAGAATCGTCGTCCCAACCCATTAGCTTAAAAGAGCGATTCGATTCTCAATTAGATATATAACTATATACAATGAAATATTTAATTGAAGACCAAGTGCCTTGTATATGCATTCTTTTATGCTAATTTCCCTGGTAATTCTTGTAATTCTTTCTGTCTTGTATTGAAGAAAGTTTTGAGCAAAGATTCCGTCAATTTCATTGATTCTTCTACTTCCTTGGGGATTTGAAGTTTCTTCAGATTTGCTTGTTTAATCTTGTCATCAATTGCTATCATCTTCGTCAAAATATCATAGGCCCCTTTGAAATCGTCCATGCCCATGAAACAGTCAAACTGGCCAATCATGCAAGTAACATCCTGGGACGCTTCGACTCCCAATTTAAACCATTCCAAACTTTTTGGATAATTTTGAAACACATTCATCTCGAGGAATCCTAGTGATGGAAAACTTTCCTTGAGTCCTTGACTGGCACTGATTTCCCAATGGTACTTTGCAAGTGTAGGATCAGTCAATACATAGATTTGACCCAAATAGTAATGAGATTTCACGATATGTTTATCTAATTCACCGTAGCGAATACTTTTAAGGAAATATTTCCTGGCCAATGCTAAATCGGGTTTTTCAGAATATGAAAAGTACGATATCCCCAAGTTTGAATATACATGAGATGCTCTGATAGTATCGGATTCTAGCTCAATGAATTGCAACCAATAATCTCGAGCCTGGGGAAAATAGTTTTGCTTAAACGCCAAATCGCCCGCTAACTTGAACGTGAGTGAATGTTTTAATTCAGATAAATCATTGATCAATTTATTGGCATACTTGTAATCGTCGTCGGAAACTTTAGATTTATCCGCCAATCTCTTTTCAACTGTTTCAAATGCAAGCATAGAAATAGCATCGTTATCCCCCAACTCAGCGGCCTGTTCAATTAGTTCATTCTCTAAATCCAATAAATTATTGTTTATAGTATTGGTAGTAGTACGAATTGTCGATAAAACATTTTTGAAAGCCATCAAATCGTACGGTTTGACATAACTGGGTAACTTGATATTATCAGGAGTATCAAGATTCGTATAGATCGATTGTAACACTGGAATAAATTTGGAATAACTTAATCGTGAATCATTATCGAATAATATTCGATTTAACGTCCTCTTTTTAGGCAAAATCGATTCCAATGTTGGCCTGGCAGCAGTAGAAGCATATCGAGATGAAAATTGCGAACCTTGTCGTATTAAACACCCTGTATGGATTGGAAACATTGTTAGTATAAATTTTAGCCTACAGCTGAATTTCCCATTTTAAGCTGCGAAATCGATGAACCATCTATAGAATAATAAATAATTCTATACAACATAAATCAAACAGATTTCCTTCTACTAATACTACTAGTTACTATGTCTTTAATAGTAAAATACCCACAATATAACTATATACCAAATAGCTATATTCATGAACCTATAAAATGCAAGGTTAACCACAAATGCGATGATATTAACACATACAAGAACCAAAAAATGCTACATTTTCAATTTAGTTAAAATTTTTCAAATTAAACGCCTAAACGAATCTATATATTAGTAGCAAACATCTTGGAACAAATTATGTGAGCTATCGATGCATTTTTCTTGGAAATGTTCCATTTAAAACATGAGAATTAAAATAAAAAGAACCTGTCAAGTTGAAGTGAAGGTAGGTTTCCTTATGGTTGAATAAAGATTATTGGTAGTATGTTCCTTATGTTGAATCATTAGTAGTTATTCCCAAAGTCTATAAAACTATCCATATTTGAATTGTTTGAATTTTGTTTGAATTCGGGTTTCGATTCAAAATTAACATGTTCTTGGTCTAGGTCAAAATCAAATTCGTGAGTATCAATCAAGAAATCGTCAGTGGAAATTGGCAAATCTGTAAACTCCGCATGTTGGTGGGTGTATGTTCCAATCGACTCCTGGGCATTCCCCTTTGAGCTAGGACTCTGTGATTTTAAATCATCGCTTTTATGTGAATGCTCCATATCATTCGATAGACTGGATAAAAACTCGGGAGTGTTGGGGTGATTGAACATGAAACTTTCCAGGATATTTGATTTTATTATATTGTGTTCCGATATTGAATGTGTAGGATGTTGGGTGTGAAGTTGTGAATGGTCCATATTTATACTCTTCATGTAATTATGGTATCCATTTGAATTGACTGAGTGGGGTGTATCTGTTTGATTAACATTTTCTGGGAAATGGTCAATTAAATCTAATTGTCTGGTGGTGGGTGTATGCGATCTATTCGAAGTCATTTCCAATGGAGTAGTAGACCTATCTAAGTTCATAGATCTTTCATCTAGAGGAGTGTTGGCTCGTGAATTGGTTAAAAATTGGAAATTCCCTTGGGATCCATGATTATCATGTAGATTAATCTGCGAGTGATGTTTATATTTAGGTAAGCCCAAGTCGGAATCAGGGGGAGTTAGATTCTGGGGGAAGGATTGGTTATAATTGTCATTTTCCAGTCGAATATTTTCCGTGATATAACTGTGGAGGAATTGCAAACTATTCTTTATACCGACCAAAACATGGGGAGTGCCACTAGAATTTTTTTCACTAACACAAGCTTGACTCACTTGCTGACCTTCGGAAAAGTCTTCACAAAGACTCCACTGATTATTGGAGTGGTTGCCAAAATAAACCGAAAACTTTGGGGGTGATTTCAACGATATTCTTAATTCCGACGACTGTTTGATAATATTATTATCTAGCAACGAACTGGTAATGATGGAGTTTATAGGATAAAATATTCTAAAGAGGATTTTATTGTTATTGGCTATCGCTGAAAAGAAGTAATTGATTTCGTAATTCTTCTTTGAAAGGACCACTAGTAAATCGACATTGGTCATGATTGACTGGAGATTCATGGGAGATAATTTTAGTAAATTGGAAATCAAATGGTTTGAGTCATGGGAACCCGACTTGATTCTCTGCCATGAACCCACACTCAATGAAGAACAGTCGATAAACCCATAAAATTCGTTAATGTCGATGGGAATCCCCGAACCAGTAGATTGACTACCAGTCAAACTATTGGAACGAGACGAATTTTGCAGTTTCAGCAATTTTTCAAACTTCCGTAACTTGGCTCTCCTATTCTGAAACCATATTCTAACAGCCTTTTCATTCATGTTGGTTTTATCGGAAATTTCCCGTCTTTGCTCCGGAGAAGGGTTGTGATTGGAGTTGAACTGTTTTATCAAGTAGTCCAAGACTTCACCCGATGCTCTCGTCCTTTTGGACGCATTAGAATCCTCTAACGACATGAAGTTCCTAGAACTGATGTAAACTTGAACTGCTGGACCAGAAAGATAATTGCTTGGGAAATAGGAGTATGTTTTAAATGTTAGCTAAAAGCAAGATAAATGTATGCTGAGCTATACGATGATTTGGATAAGTAGTTGAAGATGAATATTGAAAGAAATAACTAAAATGTCGATCAAGGGAGATTATGTCTTCAACCTGCAATGCAATTTTTTTTTTTATGTAGCGCTTGATAAAATCAATGGAAATGGAAATCAGACAATACAAAAAGAAACAGAAAGAGAAAGAGAATGAAGGATGACGATCACTAGAACTATAAATAACACTGTAACATATTACCATAACTATTACTAATAACATATACAATTACTTAATCTGTTTCTCTATTGCTTCTTCCCTTCCACACGTGAAGTTAGTTGATTTGTACCACCATCGCTCAACGTGCGAAAGACGACTGTAACATTAGTTGGCATGTAGACTCGAGCTTACTTCCGACTCTTGCCACAATGGCTTACATATCCCATTGTCTATTGTGAATAACCGAACATTAACAATGGTGATGATGGTACCGAAATTTAGGATCAGCTGAGCATCTAATGCGGCCGTGTTTCAAGTTAATTCACAAGATCTACAAACAATTGCTCGTAAATCGGCCACAAGGTGGTCAAGCCAATGCGCTTTGGTTGTCGAGGTTGCACCTTGGATTTAACGGCGCTGGCTCGCATGTCAATGTCTGATTGGACCTTCGGAAATATCCCAATCGGGAAACGATTGGCCGGAATCGGGCACGGCGTGTACATCAGATAATCAAATCTTCTAAATTCATATCATCAAAAGCATCAAAAGCAAGCTTTATATCTCTCCAAACTTTGGTATTAGGTTCCCATTGTTTGAAATCTTGTTGCAACTGGCCAATCAATTTCAAATTATGGATGTTTTTGATCTTCATCAACTCTTGCAATAATCCCCGAATATTCCACGGTAAGACATACAAGTTGTTGGTAGGGAAATCATAATGGATATCCATAGGATATTGATTAACGAGGTTGGTCGTTTCCAAACTATGTTTGATTCCCATCAAGTAAACATTACTATCGTAAAGTACTTTACCATGTCCTCCATTTGTAGACCCTTGACAAAGTATACTTAAATCTCGTAATAAATTATGATCGTTATACACCCCTTTGTTCTTCATGATTGTCATTATTTCAAATAGGGTGACAATGAAATCAGGCACTTCATGGTCCTGGTCCAAGTATAATAATCGATACATGTTCGGATGATGGAACTGATTGCATAAACTCGAGGTTAAGGGGATGAACTGGTCGTTTATCGACCCGACAAGGAGTATCTTGACGTTATATTTAGCCAACACCACCAACGATTGCATGATTTGTAAACTCAACTCGGTTTCTGGCTGCAGCAAGTCGATTAGCTCGTTAAGTATTTCCTTTTCATAGGCGGTATTGCCCAAATTGACTAGTTTTTGTTGTAAGTTAGCAAAAACTCCATCGAGTATCCCATTCAAACTTAATAAGCCAAACTTCTTATGTCCTAGTTTTTGCACAAGCTCCAGCAAAAGGTTGATGGCGACCGGAGCCCCCTGTGAATATGATACCACATATACAAAATCAGACTGGGCCAACGTTTCGTGCCAGTTTTGCAATATTTTCATACTCTGGTCCACTCGGTCATTTATAGTTCCTTGCCCTTCCAAGACTATCGATTGGATATCGTACTCATCAATATCGTGATCTCTGAGCCAATATTTAATCGCCTTTGTCGCCTCCTTGACCAATGTCAACCCATTAGCCGAGGATTGGCCTATAAGTTTGCGAACGACCTTGATGGGTAAAAAACTATGGACACCGATTATGACAATTTTTTTAACGTGCTGCTTTCTGGTGGTAATTTGATAGTTTGGCATTTTGTATAGATGAAGGGGGATGGGGTTTTTAAGAAGGTATCCTTCATAAAGCAATCGTGCTCTTGTCGTCCAGGTTATTGATCGGAAATTGCGATCGATATCGGGCAACACCATACTAGGTTTCTTGTCAACGACGTCTTTATAATTATTAACTTGAATGATCCGTTCTTGCACTTCATTGGGGGTTAAAGGGTATTTTTTGCTATTAAACTTGATGGGAGATGCTTCAGTTGCAGTGCCATTCACTACCAATTCCAATTGTCGTCTTCGATACGTATTCGCATGGGTATACTTGTACCCATAATTTATATAATCCGTCGAATTCTCAATCTTTAATCGAGCATCGCGCAAGTGGTGTCTTCTACCATCATCATCATCTTCATCGTCGTCTTCTACTGCAGGGTTTCTGTTTCCCCACGAGAACCAGCTCGAGGCAGGAACAGACTCCTCTTTGTTTATCAATGGCGTTGTTTCAGTAGGTTTATTCAGTCTGAAAGGTACAACGTAATCAACCCAGTTGCGATTTTCCTGGACGGTCTCATTACCAGACTCAACAGGTTTGCTTGAAGTTTCTGGTAAACTTGCAGCTTCTATTAGTCGACTATTGTTAATATTATTATCTCCACCATCATTTTTATCGGTTTCCTCGCCACTTTTGTGGTCACTATGATTAGTATCCTCGACAGTGTGATCTACAGTATCAACTGAATTATTAAACTTGAGTGCCTGCACTTGTTTAACATTATTATCTGAAGTTCCTCTTGTCCAGAACCAACTGAACTTTCTGGTATCATCTCCCAAATTTTCAACCCTATTCTCTCCTCCATTATCGGATTGTATATTATTAGTTTCTTCATTTACCTCGTCAGAATCTGTACCCCTTCCATCGTTAATCTCTCTATCCGAATCGGTATAAGTTTTATTTGTATCTTCATCAGTATTCCTCTCCTTGGGTAAAATCTCCCCTGCTTTTTCCACTGAAGTCTTCTGTGTGTCTGGTATGATTGGTGGTACATCCAGTGTCGACATGTCTAGCAGTATCAAGTGTTTAAGAAGTTGTTGGCAAATATCAAATCTTTATAGACTGTGATTTGATTTTATGCGCATGGTCTGTTTTTGATAAGACTCGGTTTTAATCTGGATGAGTAGGAACTCAAAATGACCAGTGTAGAGTGGAAACAAGAGATCTTGCAGCAATTGAATATAAGAGATGGCTTTGAACAGAAAGATTCTGAAGTTTTTGGCGCTTTCCAGGAGTTGATAGGCAAATTAAAACAACCTAAAGTTGAGACAGAGGAAGAAAGCAAGGTTGATGATAAGTTGATACTGAGGTTGAATGCTGCTGCTACTCAGATAGAGAAATTGGAATTAACTCAGATGAATCAGGAAAAGACTATTGCTAATTTGACTAAAACAATGGGTAAAACTAATAATAAGGTAGAGAATCTTAGTCTAGAGTTAAATGAGAAGAACAAAACTATTGAAATCATTAATGATGAATTGTTGATGCTCCAAATGCAGAATAATATTTTGAATCAAAAAGTTACAGATTTATCTCTGGAAAATGAATCTTTGATTCAAAGATGGATGAATAAGGTTAGTCAAGATGCAGAAAAGTTGAATGATGCTAATCAGTTCTTGCAAAGCTTAGAAAAGTAGGTACAAGGATGGATTATTATTATTTAATCTATTTAAGTATTTCTTTATTTTTCCTGGCAGTAGACAATGGCATCGCCACTTCTTCGCAGATCCCAATGGAAATAACTGTTAAAGAAACGCTTGCACTTTTTATAACCACTTCCCTCGAGATACTTATCCATTATCGCTTCCAGTGGTTGGAAGATTATAAGATGGCTGGGCCAAGTGTACTTGGTAGTTTGTGATGTATGATAAAACGATGGGAAATTCTGATCTAAGAACTTGACTTCATTGTTAAAAAATTCATCTGATTCATCTTGATATTGGTCGATTAATTGCAGATTTGTTAAATGGAGTGGAGGTTCACACGTCAATGCCCAGGAAGATTCGAATTTGGGATCATGGAGGTACGATTGCCATGGTGTAGAATGGCATGGGGTTAAAAAACCAAATGAGTTGACTCCTGGGTCCGTGCGTAGATATTCCACAACATCAATCACTCCCCTTTCATTAACTCGAGTGAAGAAATAGCCTATGGATATGTTGGTCAAGATAATTGCCACAATTATTGGTTTCATGAGCGATTTATGGGTGTAATATAATTTTTGCACTGATTTTGCAGTAAACAACAAGAAAATTGGCATCAATGGATAAATGAAGCGAAACTCTTTATGGTTAATTGATGAAAATCCTAATAAAACGAACACTCCAGTGTAAACCAAGATATTTTTACAATTTCCATACAATGAGTGCAACAAAAAAGGTAAATAAGTCATTAAGAATAATGGCACAGCTTGGAAAATGTAAAAATGCCAGGGAGCAGATCCGTAAAAGATTGAAAGATTCTTGATATAGTTGAATTCGAAGAAATTGTACAACGGAAATGTCACCTCTTGATAAAACCAATAATCAAGACCACCATTGACGATCAAGATTACCACAAATTCAATAATACAAAGCGCAACAAGTTTTATTTTACTTTTGCTATGCACCAATAAATTCAACCCTAGGACCAACCATATCAACCCATTGGTAGGTCTAACAATACAACTCAAATAAGCAAACGCCAAACTGATATAAAATTCACTTGATATTACATAATTCCAGGGCCAGTACCTGAATGCACATATGGTCAACACAGTTTCCATACAATTGGAAAAAGATCGTGTATATATATACCAATTGAACGGATTCAAAATCGATAGACCAAGGGCTATATATGCCAATTGTATATCTCCAGTATATATCTCGACAAATTTATAAAACATCACTTCACCAACACTAGCTATTACAGCACTAGTAATTTTAGGCATCGCCATGACCAAGGTAGTACTACCACCTAACATCTTGGCAATTTGGTACCCAAAAGCATACACAATTGGACCAATCGATGATCTCAATTTCTGTTTCCATTCCCAGGTTATGTAACCATACCCAAACACCCAATTATGCGCTGGTTCCAAAACCTGGAAATACTCATCTGGTTGGAAGTATGTTTGAATAGTGAAAGCATTGAATAATCTGATTAAAAGAACACCAGAAAAGAGGTATATTAATGGAATTGACTTATCCAGTCGTTCCTCTTGTACATCCTCAACCTCTCTCTCTTTCTGAGTGGCCACACCCTTTCTTTGACGTAGCATATCTCTTCCCCAGTTAAAGTTCGCGATCTTTCAATTTGGTCAATCAAAACATATGGAACAACCATTGAGTCGATGGTTGTCATTCATTGAATCTGCCTATCTTGAGTATAGTTCAGGAGATGTTGCTAATGCTAAAAAGAGCTGTATGTCAGCTATTAAAATCTTGAACGGCCAGGCTAACTTGAAGGGTAATGTAGAGTTGAAAGAAATATCAGCGTATTCGTTGATGGTGTATGACCAGATTCTGAAGAATAAAGTTAGTGTATCAGATCAGATTAAGTGGCTAGCTTCTAAATATCCACCCAAATTGACTTTTGGTGAAACCAATTCTATGGATGACAAGTTTAATTGTGATGTATATGAAGAAGAGGATGTCAAGATACGACAGTTGCCTTCTAATATACTTGCTACATTTAAGCCAGTTACGATTGATAATTGGAGTACTACAAGGGAAGATTTGCAGAATTTATACCAGGACCTTTTGCCTAACTGTTCATTTGTGTCTTCTTTATTATCAATTACAGCAAACCAATCATTAGTTGATTTGATCACTCCTAAAAGGTCCTCCGACTGTTACCGAGTTCTGTTGTACTTTAATGGAAGCTGGAGAATTGTTAACATCGATAATCAATTGCCATTGCTTGATGGTTCGAGAAATATAATCATCACGTCATACACAAATCAACAAGTGTTATGGCCGGCATTAATTGAAAAGGCTTATTTGAAAGTAATGGGACAGGGATACGCGTTTGGTGGGTCTAATATGAGCAATGATACGTACATGTTAACAGGTTGGTTGCCAGAAACGCTCAAAATCAATAATCATACATTACCCAGCAACTTTGACCAGTTGTGGAGTTTAAAGAAACGGGGAGAGTTGTTAATGGGCATTGGTACGGGGAAAATTAGTGAGGAGGTCGCTAATAGCCTCGGTTTAATTCCTAACCATGATTATGTTGTGGAGGATTACAATAAACAACAGCAGGAATTGGTAGTTAAAAATCCCTGGATTGAGGGGGGTAATATTAAAAATCGATACTTAAAAATCGATGCTAATTTCGGGTTTAATTTTCTCTATCTAAATTGGAACATTAACAGATTTAAGTATCATTATCAAGTGAATTTTATATCTCCTCAAGCCACTCAATTAAGAGACCAGTCCCAATTTGCATTGATCAATGATGAATCTTATGCCATAGAGACTTTCATCCTTATTGAACGACATCTAACTAAAGTGGAAGACATGGTGATGAAGGTTGATATTTATCAAACTAAGGGAGATAAAATTGTCTACCCCAATCAATACCCAAGTACAAGTACCAACCAACCATCAAACAGTAGACTACGATTGGTGAAATTGACATTACAGCCACATTCTGCACACACTATAGTTGTTTCGACTTCGAGCAAATCTACACTAACCATGAATATTTACAACGATTTAAAATCAGACTTGAAGATTACCAAGGCGAAAAACTTGCACCCCAACTTGCAATCAATTGATGGCGGCTGGACCAGTCAAACAAATGGAGGTAATTGGGCATTAACTAGTTATATTTCAAACCCGCAGTATGGTATTGAAATTTCACAACCTACAGATGTTTTAATCTCAGTATTCACCCACGATATCTCATCGGTGGTGAATTTCCATCTACTTCATTGTGACGAGGCCGACAAAAACTTACCGATCCGATCGTTCGATAAAAGTAAATTAATATTGAATGAAAATTACCAGCAAAACTATCAAGCTTACCCCTTGAATCTCGCCCCAGGAACATATAAATTGATTGTTTCTAGTTACGACCGGTCGACACTAGATCAATTCAAACTACTTGTTAATTATTCTGGCGAGGCGAATAATTTACAAATTTCAAAAATATCCAATCATCTCGGATTATATGCTGCACTGTATCAATTCCAGTGGAATAATGGAAATCGTCATAAATTGAGAGTGTCCACGCTCAAACACAACACAAAAGTGACCTTCCACATCCATCTACCTCATTCCAACACAGTTGGCATGACGTCTACGTACGTTCCCGCAATCCGAGGTCTGATTTTCCAAGAAAGCAATTCGCAGCCATTATTCATCAATGAAACTTGGAACAACTCGATATATGGAGTTTTCGTCGATTGCGTTTTAGAGTCACCCAATGTGTACATACTCTTGGTTGAACGGTTCGAATCTGGCAATGGAACTTTTGTCATTGACATTGGATCCGATAAAAAAATAGAATTACTTAATAGCTAGTATAATGTGCTAGTTATTAAATCTCCTAGAAAAAAAGCTAACATTTTATGAAAAGCACTACACAACAGCTTACAAGTATATGAGAAAATTAAGGATGAAATAATTTGTGTCCTGCGTTTTGGGGTCCTCTTAATATCGAAAACAAGATAAACTTGGGGAAATCTAGACATGTGTATGTTCCATTTACAAGTTTACTTTGTTATAACCTGTTTGTAGCTTATAATAACTGCTAATTTAAAAATTAATAATTTTTTTAAAATTATTGAATAATTGATTTATTAATCTTTTAAATTAAGGAAATAATCATAGATACAGTGTATAATCAATTATATAACTATATCTAATTCATTATAAATAATTGTTATGATAATTTGCAGCCATAAAAAATTATCACGTGATCATAATTTTCAACAGCTAACGTGTTTTTCAAATTGACACTTATTCCAATTGAAACCAAGTAACAGTCAATATGAGATTAGGAGTGCAAGTGATCTTGACATTTGTGTCAATGCTCTCTATGGCCATTGCTGCTCTTTCCAAACAAGAATTGGTTCATTTACAAGGGAAACTGGGGAATAAGGTTATTACAGTTAATTCGGAAAACTATGCTAGTTTATTACAAGGTAAAAAGGATTACCATGTGGTATTATTATTAACTTCTGATTCTCCACAGATCAATTGTTTGTTGTGTAAAGATTTTAAACCTGAGTTTGAATTGGTGGGTAATTCATGGATCCAAGATCATCCACAAGGATTAACCCAAGGAGAATTGGATGTGGAATCAGATATTCCAGCTAAAGATGTTTTCTTTTTAGTGGCTGAGTTCATGGAGTCTAAAGACTTGTTTAAGATCTTAAGTTTAAATAATATACCTAAGGTATACTATTTCCCTCCTACTAATAATACTTCTCCTAATGCATTCACCCAAGAATTTACAGAATATGTATTCATGCAAGGAAGCCATTCGCAATTATTAGCTAATTGGTTAGCTAACAAGACTGGATTGAAGTTCCAAATCCACATACCTACTGATTATTATAAGATTGCTAAAGTTGCTGCTACTACTTTCTTTCTTGCTATATTATCTTACATCTATTCCAAGCAAATTGTCAACTTCACCACATCTAAAGTACTCTGGTGTGGTTTATCCATCATCTTTGTATTATTATTAACTACCGGATACATGTTCAATCAAATCAGAGGTGTTCCTTATGTAAATGAACATGCTAATGGTCAAGTTGATTATTTCGTTCCAGGACAACAACAACAATTGGGTGTGGAAACTAATATCATGTCCTTCGTCTATGGTTTCTTAAGTCTTTTAGTGGTCTTGTTGATTAAAAAAGTCCCGGAAATTAAAAACTCTTCAGTCAATTTATTTGCTGTTGTCATAGTATCAGCTCTAATTTTCTTGTTCTATAGTGTATTGCTTTCCATCTTTGGCTTGAAGGGTATGGGTTATCCATATAGATTTATCAATATTTTTTAGATAATCCTGATTTCCTAGTCAATTACATCCATTTTATCAATCCTCTTATCTATTTTATCTAATTTAGTAATTGTAGTAGTAAGTCTTTTCTTAAGAGATTTAATATTACTTAAATATCCTGCCAAAACCTCTTCATCAATATGTGAATTTTTAACCCCCGATTTAAATTGTAATAACCGTTGTTCAATAATATTTAATCTAGTTAATAAAATCAATTGAGATTGATTTAGTTGTTCAAAGTTTTCAGATAAATTATCTAGACTACCAGATAATAAACTATGTGCTATTAATTCCACTGGATGGATATCTCCTACTGAATTGGTCTGTTCCATAGTATTCGTAGTTGATTTAATTTGTAGTTGTTATTTCCTTATGATTTTGTTAGGTTTGTTTCCTTTAGTGCGTAGAAAATAGAAAATACAATGTTACATAAGAAGTAACAGTTTTAAATAATTACCAAATTTAATAGACCAACTAATAACTAATCAATATGCTGTCATTAGATACTACAGATCGAATACTCTACCGACAGATCAAATCAGTTAAAATTGGGCAGACTGAAAGATTCACTATTAATTACAATCCTCATGATACTCAAAACACTCCATTACCTAATATATGGGTTAAGATTAAAAATACTCAAATGATTGCTTTAAGAGCAGCTTATCTTGCTGGTCCTTATGTTCTTTATGTCGATTGTAAATCTGCAGATTATTCTACCAATGAAAAGTATTTCATTACTGCCGATCAACCTGTCTTTGAACCTCAATTACTTCCAGGTCAATCGTTTTATGTTGAATTATCTTGTCATACCTTAAAACCTAGTTATTCTTGGGTAGTAGATGTTACTTCTCAAATTATATTTAATAATACTATAGAAGTGGATTTTGAAATAACTATTGGTACATCAAAGAAAATACTCCATGATTCTTCTTTTCCTGAAAAAATGATTAAAAATTGTGATAAGACTGGACTTTTTGTTAATCCTTCATTTTTGCATGTCCATAATTTAGATACATTTGATTTGTGGAATTTACCCTTGGCAAAGCCTGGGAAGGTCCATTTGGTTATTTTGACCCATGGACTCCATTCTAATGTCCTGGCGGACATGTTGTATTTAAAAGAGGAGATTGATAGACTTCAGATAGATAATGTGGTTGTTAAAGGGTTCTTTGGGAATGTCGGCAAGACTGAACGTGGGATTAAGTACCTTGGGAGTAGAGTGGCAGAGTATGTGGTGGAATTGGTTAAAAGTGATGGTTTTGACGTTGACAAAATTTCGTTTATTGGCCATTCGTTGGGTGGGCTAATCCAGACATTTGCCATTGCCTATCTACACATCAATTTTCCCTGGTTTTTCCAGCAAATCCAACCGATTAACTTTATCACCCTTGCGTCGCCTTTACTAGGCATTGTCAATGAAAATCCATTGTATGTTAAGCTTGCTCTCCTGGCAGGGATTGTCGGGATCACAGGACAAGATTTGGGGTTGAAATTTATCGAAAAAGACGCAAAACCGTTGTTGGTGCTTTTACCTACGGGTCCAACACATACAGTTTTGAAGAAGTTTAAACGAAGAACTGTCTACGCCAATGCGGTTAATGATGGACTCGTCCCGCTAAGAACCTCGGCGTTGCTTTATTTGGACTATAAGGGGATTTTTAAGCTATTTAATTCAAAAGACAAGGGTGGAAGGGGAAATGATGAAGAGAATAAGGGGATGATTCCTCAGCAAGAATCTGAAGAGAAAACAAGGAAGACTCCCCAGGAAGAAACTGTAGAACATACAGGGAAGATTCCCCAGGAAGAAGCTGAAGAACATACGGAGAATATTCAAGAGACTGGTCCCGATCAAGAACATACAGAAAAGACGCCCCAAAAAGCTGATGAACATACCGGCAAGATCCCAAAAACTGTCTTCCCCGACGAAATTAACAAATTCCTGGTACAAGGTATGTTGTCATTTTTCATGCCTCAGAAACAACAAAAATCAGATGGAGTTTATGATAAATTCCAAACTAATTCGGGAAATGTCGAAGATCCCCATATCGATGGATTACCCACTTCGACATTTTTCGATGCCATTCCCAATTTGGTGTTACCTCCATTACCGCCGATGAAATATATCACCGACCCAGGTTCCAGGGAGGATGTTATTTTACACGATAAAGTGTACCATGAAGATGATTTGCCTCCTCATAATCATGAGCCTCAAGTTGAAAACAAGTTGCAAAATTTACGAAAACGAATTCTCGAGACGATTGACAATGATGTGGAACATTTGGAAGAGGAAATTGCTCGAGAGTATCATAAGTCTATGACGTGGAGAAAAGTTATCGTTAAATTGAAACCTGATGCTCATAATAATATTCTTGTGAGAAGAAGATTCGCCAATGCGTATGGGTGGCCCGTGATTGAACATTTGGTGAACAATCATTTCAGCGAGGAAGAGAAGGAGGAAGAGGAACAGACTGATGTTGAAATAGATTCCTTAGATTCTGAGGTAGATCTTGCCAGTATAGTTGGACGAGATACTATCAAGAAATTAAATAGCCGAATTGAAGAGGATATTCCAGATGAAGGAAACCATCAATGGGTTAATACAAAAGAAGGTGAATCATTTTTTGCTGTTGGACCCACTGGATTGTTGGCCGACGTTAGTGAAATGGTGGGTGCAATGCGAGACCATTGGTATAATTTTGGCACAGCACAACCCTCGACCACTCCCAAAAAAGCAGATCATTCTAAAGAAGATATTGTAGAGGTTACAGATAAAGAATTGGATATAACCGATCAAATAATGGGTGGATACACATAGCAAATTCATTATAATACATATTAATATACAAGTGAAGTTGACAAGAGAGGGAAAGTAATTCCTATTGTAGTTACCTATTCTTCCATTGCCTCATCTCCAATTTCCTCTTGTTCTTCTTCCTCCTCTTCCTCTTCTTCACCTTCTCCTTCAATAGGATATAATTCGATAATCTTATTTATTATACCTTCAGCAATTTCCTCGTTGAACCTTGCTTCAAATTCATCGACCAAAGCATACAACACTACCATAGATCTAGGTAACGTGTTGACTATTTGTAATTTTTCGGCTTTCATCAATTCATATTGGTTCAAGAAAACAATCAACTCCTCGAATTTTTCTTTTGTTTCAATGGCAGCAGTTGGCGTCTTACTCATATATGACAAAACATCCCTAGTCAAACCTTCAAGGTTGACACCACAAGCGGTGAATCGTTTTTTCATATTCCGTTTATCCTTTTGTTTCATTTCTGCATCATCTTCTGGAGTGAAAGACCAGTTGTATTTGCTTTTGATTCCCTTCAAGTGTTCACCAACCTCATAATTGGAGAGAAAACTATCTCTTTCATTCAATATCTTCATTATCTGGTGGATGTTAGATATCAACTCAAACCTGTTGATAAATCTGATGAGATGTTATGCAGGCGCCAGAAAATATCAACAATTGCAACCAACTTTCTCTTTAAACTAAATCAATTTAATGACAAGGTTGGTGGTAGATCCACTGAAGTTAAAGGAGTTACTACCCACTAGTTCTGTTTCAAACCCAGAAAGAATTAGAATTCTAGGTCAAGTGGTTGAGTATTTAGATTCTGATTCGACGCTCCTGGTTAAAATGATTCCCACTTTACCAGATGTTACAAATGATGGTGTTTTGGTCAGTGTAGGCAATATAGTTGCAGATTTGAATGCTGATGTCACCATGGCTGGCGCAATTGTTAGTATTGAAGGTTTTTACGACGGAACTACTGTCACTGCATTCGATTGTTACGCAATCAATGGTGAGGCCTTGTTAGAAACAAATAGTATGAACATAATGTTACAAATGACACAGTTGGAGAATATCAGTTAGAATGAACAAACATGTATATTTAATTTTCATCTGAATAAAATAGTTCTTGGGCTAATGTTACATTTGCAGGTGAAGAGAAAAATTGATCCCAAATAATTTCATTGGGCATCAGCCTCATAGCTTCATAAGTCTTTCTCCCTTCTAGTTTTGGTTGGTGTGAAATATCGGATGTTAATGCCGAACAATCTGAATCGTTGCCATTACTTTTAGAGTCCAATTCTTGGAAAAAGGCATCTAAATCATCAAATGACTGTAAATCGCTATTCCCTTTGGTCTTCCAGCCAAATGTGGAAGTTTCGTTGATATCAACGACCGGAAATACTTCATTCCAGATTTTTTCATTCAATTCATTGGTGGTCAAACATTCATTTTCGTGGTTGAGAATTTCAAATAGTTTAGATATACTAGTATTGGCTCTTGTGTCGATTTTATTGATATCATAAGTGACTTCAGTACTGACAGAACTGACGGATTCTCCGTATTTCATTTTTATAATCACCATGGATAAGTTTTTGAAAACATCACGACAGTTTTTGGCAGCATCACATCGATCAATCAAACTGCCCAATATATTTAGGCAATCGGATGTTAATGATTTAACTTTGACTAGTGAGTTTTGGTTTCCCACTTCTGGACAATTGTAAATGGCGTATAAATACGAGCTTCCTGCTAAGAATAAATTATGAACTGCCGCCCAGGTAAAATTGATCGTTTTACTTTTGAAAAGGATATTATACGTTTCAATTAACCCTTGAGAAGCAATCGCCACTTGCTGGAAATCTTCTGTTGACAATTTATAATTTTTGGGTGATAAACCGTGAATGTTTAATAATGCATGATAATAATTCAAATCGAAAAATCGTAGATTGAAATCACAATTCATATCTTCCACTTTTGTAGGGCAGTTTGTTCTCCAAACTTCCAAACGATTCAAGATTTGCAACTTCCAATCTGCCAAAGATTTATACTGTCGAGGCAATTCAGCGTAGGTGTATAAAACCCGTTGTAGTTCAGATTGTATTTGTCGAACAGAAAAGATCGAAATAGCCACCACTTTGTAAGAAGGTCGGCTATTTTTCCTGGCTAGGTGGACATACTCTGCTGGTAAAATTTCGGCGTCATCAAGATTGGAGGGGAAGGGGGTATTAATACTTTCATCATGGATACTAATAGGCCGGTTCAAGTAGAAGCAAACCTGTCTGTCAAGAGAGTAAGTACACCAAAACAATCGTCTTCTTTTATCAATTATAAATGGATCTAGATTGTTAATTGCACTTGATTCCTGTTGAAGATCTAAATCCACACACAACCTCAATGCCGTGCCCAAGGTATACCAGACACCGGGGTAAGTTGGTCTCATGGTTGAATATACTGCAAATAACAATATTCCTTGTAACGTTTCCAAGGGATCGGACGCTTGGTAAATTTTGTCGAAATATTTGCCAGCCGCAAATCTAAAAGATGCCGAGATACCCAGAGGATATTGTAAATGTCTGACAGACGACGCAATCGCAAAAATCATATTCAAAATATATAACGCTTTATGGTATTTTTTCGGGGGTCTAATATTATTCGATATTCTCCGAATATTTTCATCCGATTTGTCCTTAGCGCCTTGGAATTCAGCTTCAAACCTTGTCAAGTACTGGTCAAACCAGGGTACTTCTTCCTTTTGATCTGCCATAATATAGTCTTTGTTTATAGGAGTGAAATTCGAAGCCAATGTAATTTCCAGATTAAACTCAACCTGGCCATATATGGGGACAAAATATTTTCTGAAAAACTCTTCACGATGTAGTATAGGAACTTGACTATTAGCCTGGGAAAAGAATACATGTAAGAACTGTAAAGCAGTGATTTTAGGTGGAAGAATTGCAGGTATGATCGGTATTGATTGATTGTCGACAGTAGTACTATCTCGTTTGCCTATACTTGGGTTCTGTAGTATGGGAATAGACTTTCTATAGGTGTTCACTTTGACTGCTGTAGACATCAATTGACTAAAAGATACTCTTTGCTGTTGCACTTCTTCTGAAGTTGATGTCGGAACTTCACCAATAATCTCTGTTTCAGTTTCAATTCCATTCAGTTTTAGTTGACGCTCGAGGATCCTAATTCTTTCTTCTAGTTCCAACGTATGGACTCTTGATACCTCTCGTTTTAGTATAGGATCATAAACTGTGCAATCACCGCCAGTTCTTTGACAGTTTGAACATTGGGGTGCGTTTTCATCACATTTGATTTTTTTCAGTTTACAACGTTGGCAAGTAGGAATCTTGCTTGTAGCACCTTCGTGATGGTCGTCAGGACCTTTCACCAACTTCCGTTTAACGCCCATCTAAACCTACGATGAGCTCCAACTGATAAGCACTGGTGCGATTTTTCAAAACATTACTATCGCTCAGAAAACACAAGCATAAAATTAAATATATAAACTAATTAATAATTATAATACAAATACAACAGATTAATACAAACAAAACAGATTAATATAAATAAAACAGATTAATTTTGACAAACTTTTTTGACAAGCATTAATTAATAACACAAGCACCTAATGGAGATCAAGATGTTTAATACGAGCCTGGTCTAATTTCCAGTTTCCTAATAATCTAGGAATCAAAACTTCATAACCAGTGGTGGCAGCTTGATAATCCTTCCCATCTTGTTCGACATGTAACGTAGTCACCAACGAATCTGATCTCAATGGGTATTGGCAATGAGTACTATCGACTTTTTGATTTTTCAAACTTTCATCACTGACAGTACCAGGGAATTTCATTGGAGATTGACCTTCAATATCATTTACTTCAGCACGATATACTGATTGTTTAGCCAAAATCAAATCAGACCAATTTCTTTTGTTCAAAAATTGACGATTCGACCTTGAACCCCCTTTAGGTTCTTGGGTGAAGATTGGCAACACATCTTCGTCAGTGTGTTTATTGAAGTGATGGATTTTACTTCTTTTGTTTAATAATTCGGCCATGGCGTCAGGAGGTGGAGCATTGATAATAGCAGAACTGATGACATTGAACATTAATCTTGGATCGTATTCGGGATTTTCTAGGATACTTAAATTCTTTTCGTCGATGGCACCATCACGGTTAGAGATTAAATGAGCTGAGGCCCAGTTATGGTATTTCGACTTGATTCTCGAGATACATCCTAAATGAACGTCCCCAGATAATATAGTAACTCTAATTCCATTGGTGGCCCCAAATTCAATCAAATCTTTAATCAACTTGTTTCTTTCCCGTTTATGATGTTTAGAGCACCAATGATCGTTCAAATCATCCAAGACTTCGATATCACCATCAAACTCATTGACCAAACCTTTGGCAATAACTCCTCTTTCGGCCAAAGCCCTGATTGGTTTAAAGGCACTAGAAGTCAAGAGCCATTCTAACCATACCAAACGAGGATAAAGGATGGGTACCCCCAACATGACCAACAAGTGCTTGATATCGGGGCTGTTGGTTATTTCTCGTTTCAATCGATCAAAAATTGACTTGTAAGTCAGAGGAGCAACAATTTCACGTAATGTTCTTTCAGTACGACAGTCAATCCCAACCAAGGAAATTTCCTTACCTAAACGTACATAATTGGAATGATTTTTTTGTTTAATGTATGGCCCTGGTTTGTTACCCAAGATCCAACTAGGGTCAGATTCATGTAATTTTTCTTGGGGGTTGATTTGATGTTGGAAAAGCATATAAAAGTTGTAAGCAATGTTACCAATAGTGGTGAAAACTTCGTTGGACATGGTGGCATCACCGTAAGAACCAAACCCATCGATGATGTCATGATCATCATAGATATTCACCGAGGGGATAGTCGACATGGTGAAGGGGAACAATGGTTGAGATGTTTTTCCCTGAGTACCAGTCCAAAACCCTTTACCAAACCATTTCAAATAATGATTAAGATAATAGTGATTTAATTCTTGAGTCAAACTTCCTTCAGCCTTCCAGTGTCTCTTCTTGTGACTTGATTTTTCTTCAGTCCACCTGGTCAATTCTTCACTAGCTAATTTGACAGAATCAGAATAAATTTGATCACCTCCTCCCAACATGACATGATAATGTTGTTGAGGATTGGCATGTTTTCTCAAAACATCAAGCCAAAGACTCGAAGGGTAATCCAGGGTATCAGTACCGAGAGAGAACCCATTACATGAGAAACTGACTACATTCATCGATTGTTCAATTGCTGGGATGAAAAATTGATAAGAAGAATGGTTTTTACCATTAATGTAATATTTCACTTTTTGTTCGACTTCAGCCAAGTTTAAATCAATAGTATATCTAATAAAGACATAACCGTCTTGTTCATAATACACAGTACCTTGAAATTCACCCGAATTCAATGGAACACTTTGGCCAGGATCAATTGAAGGGCCGATTTCATAGGTAACAGTTGGAGCTGGTTGTTCGTGCATCACAATCATCATCAGACCACGGTAATTAGTGGAGTTGTTCTCTAAAGTCCCACTTAATTTCAAGATAGGACCACATCTGATATCCAAGCCTTCAACTAAGGAGTTTGTAGGACATTCATCGGTCAAATTGGCTTGATTTTCACCGTTTGTACGGTTCAATTCCACGTAGTCCTCAATGGGAAGCGGTTGGAAGAAGTTAGACATTGTTGGTTAAAAGAAGATATTAAACCCTTACTTTTGGTCTATCTATTTGACTTTTTCACATTTGCTAGGTCTTGCCTAATTAGGGAGAGCAACTCTCTGTCAATGCTTAGTCAGCGCAGAGCATCTAAAAAAACAATGGAACTATGACGTAGTGGACGGTAACAGCAATTGCCGAAAGGCTGGTTGGCTGGAGTTATAGGCAATAAAAGACAATAATGTATCCAACGAATTATCTAGTTAATAGTAACCCGAAGACAATTCCATATTATTCACATACCATTATAATAACATTACCAATTGGATAAAAGTGGAGTTCTGTTTGTATGTTGTTTTTTTCCGGGACTCCCAGCCGCATGTGCAATCTTCGTTAGATGAAATTCGCAACGATAACCAGTACAAGGCTTACCATTTGGTATAATAAAAAAAGCCAATCTAGGATAGTTTGTATGGGCGTATCTGCAATTCGTATTGTAGTTCTAGATTAAGGTAACCAGACCCGTGAAAGTTATCTATAATTAAAATGAGCGATTAGACCAGATCGTGGAAGTGTAAAGCTATAAGTTTGACTGCCATTTTTGGTTGCAAAATCAAGCTTGTCTCAAGAGTATTGAATAATGAGTCAAGGGTAATTAGAAGCAATGATCAAAAAGAAGATAATCCTAGTTAATGGGGGTATCTCCGTAAAATCCTATTTTTAGAACAGGGTATCTCCGTATGTTTCCATAAATTGAATTGATGGTGTAAATACTCTGAATTGGCAACCGTAAAATCTTAAACATTAATCGTAATCAACCAAACCTCTTCTAAAAAGAATATGCCATTCGATGTTACTATATATACTTGAATCGCATCTACTATAAAGAAGACAAATAGTTCTGATAAATGGTCTTAGATAGTAATTGTACATTACTATTGATCGTTATAAGTATATTAAATGAATCTAGAAATGTTTATCATAAGTCTTTTGGGTGCAAATAGATTACTGCTTACTAGGGGGCACATTACACTTCCACAATCTTTTGGTAGGCTATCAGCCGATTTTGTTGAATCTATATTTATACGTTTTACCAAGATTTGAGTATTATCCATTGTACTCATGTAAATTTACCATCTTAAAGATCTAGCTGAAATTAATATATGGTATAATGAATGATCTCAAGTTTTAGCATGTATAAAATAGTTTGATCAATTGTATATAGGTAAAAACTTATTCACTGTTGTATAGTAGGCAAGATTTAACCAATATTGACTTCACAAAATAAACACAGTTAGAGATGAAATGAAATTGTACTCAGCAACAAAAACAATTCATCAACTAATAATATGGCAATCTACAAGTATCACCATCTTGGTGACCGTATATTATTCAAAAATAACCCAGCGCGTATATATTTAGTTTGCATGGGACCAGAAATAAGAGGCATACATGAGAATACATTAGAACAAAATACCCAATGAAGAATAATTTGTAGATAAATACTGTAAAGTAATAACCAATTGTGAATTAAAGATACTCTCCTTAATGTAACCATACTAATATTAGTATAGTGGGAATAATTTGTGTGGCGTAACCTATCAAATAATCAAGCCATTGTTTGCAGGGCTTAGAGAAGATAAGCCTAGTTCAGCCTTGATGAGATGGAAGTAGGGGTAGATAGGAGTATAGATGGGATAGATAGAAGAGTAGTGTAGATAGAAGGAGAGATTGGATGTGTAGATGGTTGGTTGTTGTTTTGGTTGTAGTGGTGATGATAAAGATAATGAGAGTGAGAATTGTAGGAAGTAGAAGAAGAAGAAGAAGCCAAGAAAAAAGGTAGGCTGTACATATGTAAAAAAGTGATGCTAAAGAAGTGAAGGTATATTCATGTGTTGTTGATGATGGTGATACTTCCATGTGTTACTTCTTCTGTTGCTTCTTCTTCGTCTTCTTTTAAATTTCCCCACTAAAAAAAGTTTAAACTTTCTTTCTCCAATAATTTAAATATAAAATAATTCACTCGCATAATTAATTTAATTTTGGTTGATTGCTTTCATTTCCAACAAAGGTTTTATCTTTTATCTTTATTATTCACCCTTAGCTATTAATATTACTATTGGTGAGTCATACTACTACTATTAATATTATTACTATTATTACAATTGATACAATTCATCCATTAGTTTAGTTTTACTCATTTTAACTAAACTCTCCTTGGTCACGGCGTGGGTTCATATATACTCCATCGTCAGTTTTTTGCTTTGTTGACTTTATTTGTATTGATTAACAAATAGTATCATCTTATCTTTTATTATTGGGGCAATTTATTTCTTGTTTCAGTTTGAGTCTTGGCATAAATAATAACCTAAACGTCATTTATTTATTGATTGCAAGATTGCAACATTATTATTTACTGGAAATATCATTTTATTATTTTATTCATTATTGATTGAAGAGTTCATTTATTACTAATTGAATCATTTATCTATTTTGTTTACTAAACATGACTACCCTAATTTCAACTCCGTTGCAATTCACTCGCAGAGTAAGTTTCAACAATTTACAACCGCAGCAAGAAGATGATGTCAATACCATTTTGAAACCAATATATAACTTAACTTCGGTTAACCCTTCATCTACTTCTTCACAAGCTCCACATTTCAATACCAACGTATTTGATCCTAGTTATATAACTGGTGCCAAGAAACCAGTCTTCTCATCAACAATTTCAAGACGTAAACGATTGAAATTACCCGAACCCCCCAGCAAAAGTATCTTGAAGAATAAATTAACTCCCGAACAAATTTCAACTAATTTAACTAATATCCAATTTGAAGATGAACAAAACGATAAAGATGTCGACTTCATGGACGATAATATCGGATTGACCACAGGGAAAGAGGTCCCCGGCCGCAGAAAATCGTTTGCGGGCATGTCCGATGAAGAATTAATGGCGTTGGATCCTCAATTTCAAACTACAAAATCAAGAACTTCGAGCATTGACCAATTCAAATTCGATAACCAAAAGACTTACTATCTTTCGGCACCCAAAAAATCGGGGTCAACCGTACCGACCCCAAATACCACCTACCCAACTTCCAATGAAAATAATTATAAAGCTATCAACTTAACCGTCAAACATAACGATTACGACGAGTTCAAATATAGTCGTACATTGTTAACTGTCATTTCCGGTAGAAGACACACGTGGAATTCCATTGATTGGTTATTTTCCATTAATCAAACTCTCGATCAATCGGCCAGTTTCCTTCAAAATGGTGATTACTTAATTATAAGTTCCCTCATCCCCCAGAAATTCATTCAATCTTTCAACCCCAAGAAATTGGATGAATATTTATATAAAAAATGTGAAACTTTATTGACTTACCTTTTAAATAATCAAAATCTATTACTGGTTAATGATTTGAAAATTAAATTGACAATAGAGTTTGTCTTGGATAATACCGATGATGTCCATAAATCAGGCTACAAATATGTCATCAACCATTTATGTAACCAATATCAACCAAACTTATTAATCATTGGTACAAAATCATCCAATTTCAATTTCAAATACCCGATACAAATCAAAAATATTAAAAAGAAAAATGAATACTTAATTAAATTATCAAGTTATATAATAAAATACTCCCCCGTTCCCGTGGTATTGGTTGGTCAAGGTACTAAATTTCATAATTTTGCCCAAATTGAGAAGAAAAGACGATCGAGTTCGTTAAAGTTCGAACCCGAACCGGTTAGAGGTAGAAGAAGATCCAACAGTTCGAGTATTTCCAGTAATCATTCATTGGATTCAGTGGAAATGTTTGCAGGAAAACAAGAATTAGCATCTATTACCTCGAATCTATCGGAAAAAGTCGACCAGATTTTTGACACTGTTGATGAAAATAGATTTGCTGCCATGATGGGTTTGATCTCGGATACTTCAATCAATACCGCGAAAAACTACTTTATTGCCCTCAATTCAAAAGATGATACCTTGAAGGTTGATCCAAAAGTTCATTCAATTTACCGTTCTCAAAGCCAGGTCCAATCCAATGGTCTGAATGCTTATAGAACAAATTCTCGTGAATCTGACCATAAAGTTTATAAAGTCAAAAGTTTATTGGGCGGTGACGAGACAGATAAAAAGGATTCTAAAGAATCTAAACTTTTTAAAGTTGTTTCGACTTCTGAAACTCCGTCTCAAATGAGAAAACGTCAAGCAAGTGTTGGCAGTGGTGGTGGAAGTGTGAGTGGACCTAGCAATGGAACTCCATCTTCCTCTGACACTTCGAAGTCAGTGTCAAGAAACAACTCCAGGACTGAAGAAAAACCAACTGAAAAAAAGAGAAGCTCTATATGGAAAAAATTGGGCTTAAAGAAGTGATGAATATTGATTATTATTGCTATTATTATTATACCTATATATATTGTACAAATTTAATGAATTTTTTATGAATAATGAAAGTGGAGTATTCATGAACTAATATCAGTAGTATCAAACCGTGTACCTCAAATTGACCATTGCATGATGTGCCTTATAACGGCACTTTCTTCAGTTTACTTTGTTCGCTGTCAAATGCATTCATAATCCCCAAAATTACCATGGCGGGATTCGCAATTTTTATTAACCTAACACACAATTCTAAATTATTTATAGGCACACGTCAAACTGAAGTTAACGTATGACTTACTAATGTACTAGCAGCATCGTATAATTGAACCAACACTCGTTGCCATTCAAACCGGGAAATCAAACTGGTATCCATAAAAGAATACGTCGACAAATGAACCCGGGGGGCTTTCCTTCTAGGGATAATAGTTCTCAGTATATTCTGGGTATACTCTATAGAGCAGATTAGCATATCGTTGTATATCTTTGACAGATACTTCATCTTGTTGCACACAAATGGGAACACACCAACTTTATGTTGTCAATCTAGTGAAGAGTCTTAATAGCAATATTCGTATTACTGATTAACTTGCTACGCTCGTTAATCTAGAAAAGCCTCCACTTACTTTGTTTCTTATTCTCCTCCTTAATCCTATCTGTAGCTCTTCCAGTATCATGCAACACTGCTTCACCCTTGACGCAAACCCTTCCCTTCTGTGATTCCAAAGTACTGACCAATTTAACAGTCTTTCCATCGCAAGTACTATTTGGCTCTTGCTTAGTTCTGACAATCAAAAACTGGTTAGCAAGAGTTGGAGCTT
The DNA here is from genome assembly GCA_037042355.1 of Candida sp. Y128-05E. Lineage (NCBI taxonomy): Eukaryota > Fungi > Ascomycota > Pichiomycetes > Serinales > Debaryomycetaceae > Candida > Candida sp. Y128-05E. Next base: position 42,819 of record JAXQKE010000017.1, on the reverse strand, counting down.
TATAACCGATTGTCAAGTTCTCGACTTTAAAATCATCTCTCAAATTAGACACTGTTTGAGAAGATAATGATGCATTCCTTTTAAATGTCTCATTCAACAAAGTGGCAATCATGCCGCCATGTACTAAGAAAGGATACCCAGTAAGCTTATAGCCAACATGGACAATAGTAACCGATTCATTGGTGTCTACATTAAAGAAAATGACTGGTTTTATGAGAACCCCACCAGGAGCAGCCAAAGTGTGGTTGGTAAGGGAAGGTGTGTGGTAATCTTGTTGAGTCTTAATGGGTGATTTATCACCCTGATTATCCAAAATATTTTTATCCTGATTATCCAACACATTCCTATCCAAATTCTCCCAACTCTCTAATCTATACCACTTATCATTCTTAGGATGACTTAATTCCTGATATATTGGCAATTGTTTTAGTTTATACTCCAATTGTCTAGGTAATAGTTTCGTATTAGCAGTACTAGTTTCATCTATACTAGTAAATTTTTCATAACAATTAAACAAAGTTTCATTATAAGCTAAGGTAGAACCTAAAACAAAAAAGAAAGTAGTTGATTTCCAATTAAACCATTTAGATTGTCTTTTAGGTAAATGATCAAAAGGTAAGTCATTGATAGATCTGGTAGCATATTGTCTAGTAATAATTCTAGATGGAATTCTTTGGAAAGTCTTTGCTAATCCTTTCATTGTGTGTCTTCTTGTGTAGTCAATTGCCCCATGATGAGATTCAATTTGTAGAATTAAAGGGGGACTGCAGATAAGATGCTTTATTTAGGAAAATCAAAATAGGGCCTTAAACGAAATGAAAGTTCAACAGGTGGTTTGCAATTGGAACAAAGACTTAGGCAGGCATTAATAGGTGATGGCAGAAGAAATTATAGTGGATGAACTGGTTATACCTCAAAAAGAGGAACAGAAACCAATTAATGGTAAGCAAGATAAGACAGAATCTCCAATGCCAGAGCCATTGGTTCAGATTGATGAGGCTAAGATAAAACATGAACCTACACATGGTTATTCCACTAGAAGGAAAGAGTTAATTAAAGAAGAGAAATTAAGGAATAAATCGGAATTGAAACAAAAGAAAGCTAATGTGGTTATACATCCTAGATTGAAACCGTTTCCTTTTAAAAAGGAGGACTTGACCACAGGAGCAACCGCTCCTGTGGTCATTCCTCTGTTAATGATTGATCAAAAACAGTATTACCAATCGGAAGAGCTTCCTTTCAACAGAAGAGGGTTTAAGTATAAACCCTGTAGACCAAATACTCTTTTCTCCGCGAATAAGTATTCTACCACAGATGTGCCTCCTCATAAAGTAAGGTGCTCTTTCTTTGATAGAGCCCATGATATTTTGTTTGATTCAGACATGCAATCGGTTACCACTGCTAAAGGCTGGAGGTCGGTAAGGACTAATGTGGGGGTTAGAGGTGGGAAATATTATTTTGAATTTAATATAAATAATTCTAAAGGTCATGTCAGAGTCGGGGTTGCTAGAAAGGAAGCCAGTTTGGAAGCACCTGTCGGGTTTGATGGATACAGTTATGGTTTGAGGGATGTGCACGGAGAATTGATGACATTGTCGAGACCGAAAGTGCCGTATGTACAGGGTGGTTTCAAACGTGGAGATGTTATTGGGTTTCTTATTGATTTTCCGAACCTAGATGAACATAGACTTGCAGTGGACGAGTTTGCAAAAAGCCATGGAAACCACCAGGAATCGCCAAAGAAAAAGAGGAAAAAGAAGTCTGATCACATTCAAGATAATGAATCGTTTATTGCAGATGGAAACATCGTACGAGATCAAATCCCCATCAAATACAAAGGATCATTGTACTATGAACAGTTTGAGTATACTAATACGAAAGTGATGGACCATTTACTCAACCCAGTGACATTGTTTGGGGAAAAAGCGTTTGTCGAAAATGAAAACCTGATTAATAGTATGGCAAGCAATTTGCCAATCATTCCTGGAGGGAAGGTACGAATATTCAAAAACGGAGTCGAACAAACACCTATAGAAAATTTGTACTCGTTTTTACCGACAAATGTTGAAAATGATAAGATTTCCTATAATACCAAGCAACAACAGAATCCCAGCTATAGAAATTCCGATGATGGAAGTCTCGGGTACTATCCCATGATTTCTGTGTTTGGAGGCGGGGTTGTTGGTTTGAATGCCGGCCCTGAGTTCAAGTATCCTATTGTTGAACCGGAAGCTAAACCGCTAAGTGATAGGTATGACGAACATGTGGTGGAGGAATGGTACTGGGATATTGTCGATGAAATAGAGGCCGAGTATTTCGATAGCTTTGAAGAATAGAGGGAGGGTGCGAAGCACGCTCCCATAAATATATTTATAATATATACTGCCTAGCGCTGCTATGATTGTAGATCATTCTTGATTTCAGGATTTAGTTGCTCATCAAATAACCATCAGTCGCTATTCGACTCAATAAACAATACATTCTTGCTCCTCTAGATCAATTGACTGGTGAAGTTGATAAACTGACTAGCGGTAAAATGTTTATATAGATGACAAGTCTGTACCAAGTTTTATAAACTATCATTTTATTCTTGATAAGAATCATTATTAACGAGAATAAACATTTCAAAAACTCCAGATCCAGTATCTCATTCTCTACGTGAAATACAAGCAACGATTTCTAACTTATCTAGCATTGCTTCATTGTCATTATTGCTGTTTATATTTCCAAGGTTGACAAGTCAGGACCAATCTGTCTTGTCTGATGTGTAGTATTATTATTTTTCTGATGCAAATCCAAACAGTTATAATGAAACCCTAATCGTGATTCGGGAACAAAACTACCAATGGTAACAATGTTTTTACATTCTGCGCATAGTATAATCTTTCCATCAGCTTCATAAGTACCATATCTATCTGTAAGATAAGTTTTTAGTTCAGTGATTGCTCGTTGACTTAGTAAAACGCGATCTTGGCCAGTTATGACAAACCAACCATTGTCTACCAAAGAAGATATAAATGCCAGGGCCTCGCTCGAGGTTCTATTCTGCGCGACCACGACGATTTGTTTGGCATTTACCTTTCCTATAGAATACTCAAAGTTTGCTGCTTCGACAATATTCTCAATCAATTTTTTGATAGTGTCTAATTCATTAATAGTATAATTTGAAAAAGTTTTTGATACCTCATCATTGATAATTGTGTGAACAAACAGATAATGTAGCGCGTTATTCGTCTCGTCAATACTTCTCTCCACTTTGAATCCATGGCCACCAATTTTACTATTAATTAAATCTATATGATCCGTGAAACATTGATCAATACCATCGACTTCTATTGATAATTCATGCAAAATTTTGGAAAAACATTTAACTAAATCAGCATGACTTATATACTTGACTGACCTGATATAAGTTAGCAACACCCTATGGCTATCTCCATACTCCATTTTCAATGTACTCTGTTGATGTTTTCCAAATTTAAATTTCGCTTATGCGTCTGACACAAAAGTGATTTGGGTGCAAAATGTGTTTTGTAACACATTCACAAAACCAACTTTGTTAACTCAACTTGATCTTAATTATTGGAAGGTAATGTTGATTCGAGTTATAGTTTTGTTGGTAGTTGCTCAGGTGGTTTTTTGTGGGAGTACATTACAAGGAAACCCTCGGGTTTTCCCCAAAGAACAGACATTTACTGTTAAGGTAGAACAACCTCAAGATGTTGCTTACGCAGAAATAAATTCCACTATTGGGCACAGAGAGTTTGATGATTCCGTAAATAGACATGTTAAGTTGCAAGCTAGGGCAATTAACTTCAGAAAGGTAAAACACGGTAAATTTATAACTGAGCAGGACATTGAAAATGATTGTTCTATGTACCAGGATCCACATGTATACGAAACTGACGATGAAGAGGACTGGGATGACATATACCAAGATTCATCCGTGTATGAATCTGATGATGAAAAAGAGAGATACGATGAAGAAGAGAATGAAGAGAATGAAGATAATTCGAAGGTTAGATATATATATGAGACTGACGATGAAGTTGAGAATGAACAAGAAAATGAAGAGAATAGTGACAATTTTAAAGAGAAATTTGTATATGAAACTGATGATGATGAGGTTGAAGAGAATTCTGACAAGTTTAAAGAGAAAAATGTACATGTATATGCAGCTGACGAGGAAGAGAATGAGAATCATGACAATTTGAAGGTTAAATCATTTAATTCGAGACAGAATGAATTCACCATATTTTCCAACTCCCAAGAAGTGTCATTCTTGAACAATAATGGATTACAATTGACCATGACCAAACGACATGATAACCCTTTCATGGGGTCAGATTTCCCGATAATGTATGGCAAGATCGAAGCCGAATTCAAAAGTGCTCCTGGGAGAGGAATTATTAGTTCAATATATTTACAAGGTGAGGATTTAGACGAAATTGATATAATTGAAACTTTTGGCAGTTTCCCCCAAACTTACCAAACTAATTATTTTGTTAAAGGTGACGTGACCGATTACCATCGTGGAATCTATCATATATCTCATATTCCATTACATTCGCAATACCAAAAGATTTCCGTCGAATGGAATGAAGTAAAAATTGCTTGGTACTTTAATAACCATTTGGTTCGAGAAATCTTTAAAGGTAATCCCGATGGATTCCCATCGTCTCCGATGTATCTCAAGATTAGTTTGTGGGCTGGTGGTGATTTTGAAAACGAAAAGGGCACTATTGAATGGGCTGGTGGTGTTACGGATTACAATCAACTCCCTGTTTCCATGTTTGTCAAGAACTTGTATATTCACGATTACTCGACCGGAACAGAATACTTCTACGGGGATCGTGGTCGTGTTGGCAAAAGAGATATAAATCCCGACTACGATCATAGGTTTAAACCCGAGCTCATAAATACAAATACGTCAATGTTCCCACAATCACCATTGTTGAAAAATTATACACAAGAAGATATAAGTGGTGGAGTGAAGTTACCCCAGTCCTGTTCCCTACTCTTCCTAGTCTTTGCTTATGAACTTGTCTTAGTCTGCTGCTTGTTGTAAAAAATGGCTGCAAATTGAAGATAGCAAGGTCGTGTAAAGTTGTCGGATTTGGTCCCTCCGTAGGATCGACTGTAAGATGGGTTTGTAGTTTCTTTAGATAGTAATACACAATTGTAAGGTTGTTTGCAACATGACTGTCGATGGAATAAGTTATGTCTCCATTGTGACCAATAACAATGCAAAATTCGAACAATTGAATAAATTCTATAGTCTTTTAGGATTTCGATTGGTGAAGAACTATTCGAAAGTTAGCAATATTGGAGCTGCTGCTGCCATTAATAATCCACAATTGCAGTTCGGTATTTCCAATGATTCTTTGAAGGAAGTTTGGTTGGAAAGTTTCCCATTACAGGATACCGACGAAAATGGTTGTTTGAAACCATGGCAAGAGTTAAAGATCTATGACGGGGACAACTCTGCTAAAATAGCCGAATCGACCGTCTTCAAGATTAGGTATTCTAATTTAGAGAACATTCACCAACAAATTTATAAATTCCATCTCTTCTCGTCGGACTTGAACAAAATCAAAAAATTGTTGGAAGCTAATAAATACGACTTTGAAGTATTAGGGGATAAGGAAATCTTAGTCGAAGACCCGGAAAAAAATCAAGTCATCATTTCTTGTTATGAAAACCCATTATCAGAAGAATCTTTTGATTGTCCCGATGACTATATTAAACATAGATCAGAACAAATCTTGCAAGACATCACCAAAGAAGAAAAAGCCGCTTCCGTACGTGGACCTCTTAAGAAAAAGATCGCAGTAATGACCTCTGGTGGAGATGCTCCCGGTATGAATCCCGCTGTCAGAGCCGTGGTCAGAGCCGGTATCTTTTACGATTGCGATATGTATGCCGTTTATGAAGGTTACGAAGGTTTAGTCAAAGGTGGAAGTATGATTAAGAAAATGAAGTGGGGCGATGTCAGATCTTTTTTGAGTCAAGGTGGTACTAATATTGGTACTGCTAGATGTAAGGAAATGCGTGAAAGATGGGGGAGAGTCTCTGCTGCTTACAATATGATTGTCAACGGTATTGATGCTTTGATTGTTTGTGGTGGTGATGGTTCGTTAACTGGTGCTGATAAGTTAAGAAGTGAATGGCCCGATTTGGTTCAAGAATTGGTTGACACCAAGAAATTATCTGCCAAAGAAGTTGAACCTTATCGTAACTTAACTATTGTTGGTTTAGTCGGGTCAATTGATAATGATATGGCCCAGACTGATGCTACAATTGGTGCATACTCGGCATTGGATAGAATCACCGAAATGGTCGATTTTATTGATGCAACAGCAGCCTCGCATTCTCGTGCGTTTGTGGTTGAGGTTATGGGTAGACACTGTGGTTGGTTAGGTTTAATGTCTGGTATTTCCACTGGTGCAGATTTTATCTTTATTCCTGAAAGACCACCAAAATGTGGTAGTTGGAAAGACGAATTGAAAACTGTATGTTCAAGACATCGTGAAAAAGGTAAAAGAAAAACCACTGTTATTGTTGCTGAAGGTGCCATTGATGATGAATTAAATCCAATTTCAGCTGAAGACGTTAAAGACGTATTGGTTGAATTGGGTTTGGATACCAGAATCACCCGATTGGGTCATGTTCAAAGAGGTGGTACTGCAAATGCCTATGATAGATTATTAGCTACTTTGCAAGGTGTTGATGCTGTCAAGGCAGTTTTGGAGTCTACCCCCGATATTCCATCGCCAATGATTGGGGTATTTGAAAATAAAATTGTTAGAAAACCTTTGGTTGAAGCTGTCGAGTTAACTGGTGCAGTGGCAGTTGCAATTGAAAATAAAGATTTCGATAAGGCTTTGAGTCTTAGGGATTCTTCTTTTGCTGAAGGGTATCATCAATTTTTGGCCACTTCAATTCATGATGATGGTTCAACAGTGTTACCCGAAGACAAACAGTTGAAAATTGGGATTGTTCATGTCGGTGCATCGTCGGCCGGTTTGAATGTGTCTACAAGAGCAGCAGCATTATACTGTTTATCTAAGGGACATACTCCATATGCTATTCACAATGGGTTTGAAGGATTAATCGAGGGTAATTTGACCCCCTTATCATGGCTCGAAGTTGAAGATTGGCACAATCGTGGTGGTTCAAACATTGGGACCAATAGATCTTTGCCATCAACAAATTTTGGTAAAGTAGCCTATTATTTACAAAAATTCAATCTTCATGGTTTGATAATAATTGGTGGGTTTGAAGCATTTACCTCGTTAAACCAGTTACATGATAACAAGGACAATTATCCCGTTTTCGACATCCCTATGATTGTGATTCCTGCCACGGTCTCCAATAATGTTCCTGGTACTGAATACTCATTGGGTTCTGATACATGTTTGAATCAGTTAGTTACATATTGTGATGCAGTCAAACAATCGGCCTCGTCATCCAGAAGACGAGTTTTTGTGGTCGAGGTGCAAGGTGGACACTCTGGATATGTCGCCTCTTATTGTGGGTTGATCACGGGTGCATTGGCGACATATACCCCTGAATCTAAAATCGATATCAAAACTTTACAAGAAGATATATCTTTGCTTACCAAAGTATTTGAAAGAGATAGAGGTGAAGATAAGAATGGTAAAATGATTATTAGAAATGAACAAGCATCGACTGTATACACCTCAGAATTGATTGCTGATATTATCAAAGAAAGTGCCAAGGGGAGGTTTGAGACTAGAACTGCAATTCCGGGCCATGTTCAGCAAGGTTTCACTCCATCATCGATGGATCGTATCAATGCGGTTAAATTTTCGGTGAAAGCAGTGCAACATATTGAAGATATGTACCAAGTTTCCCTGAAAAAGGCGGGGATTAGCTTACCAAAAACCCTGGAAACTCAAGTTGTTATTGGGGTTCAAGGTAGTCAAATTTTGTTCACTTCAGTTCATGACTTGTATTCCGAAGCAGATGTTAAGTTGCGTAAGGGGAAGACCGTCCATTGGGATTATATGAATGAAGTGAGTGAAATGTTAAGTGGAAGATTGATGTTACGTAGACAACAAGAAGAGGAAGATCAGGAAGCGGGGGAGGAAGAAGAAGAAGAAGAAAAGGAAGAAGAAGAAGAGAAATTGAGTGAACGAAGCTAGGCCAAGAAAGAAAAATAAAATATGCAACATCGATTTAGAAAATGTTGTGTAACGTTGTTTGGTTTATTAGACAAGTACAACAAATATTATTGCACCAGTTTATCAAGAAATTGCCAACTGTTAAATTTGTGGATTATGTATAGTATTTATGATTAAATAAAAAAATGATAAAAAAAAGTTATTGTAGGTATAACAAAAAGAAAAAGAAAAAGTTATACAATGTCCCATTGATTCACCGAACACAAGAAGACAATTTTTACTTCCCGCCTGGTTCTAAATTTGTGGTTGTATGTGATATTTATGATAACAATAAAAATTTAATAATAGGTTAATAATAAAATTAATGTCCGACAATAGGTGGGGAGAGTGGACTGGTAATTATTATTCTATTGTTGATCTTTTTAACCTTATCAAGAATACGATGTATACAACCATTACGATATATCTGCTGTGTATTGTGTTTAATAATAGGAGATGCAATGCCGACATGAGATAAATGAGCGATTCCGCCCCAAAGTCTTAAAAAAATCGATAATAATTACCCGGAATTCGTTTGCAAGTTTTAACGGTGCTGCATAGAATAGTAGAATTAATGCAGACAGATCGGACAATATCAAACTATAGTTACCGAAAAAAAAACAGATCCTTAGTAAAGTTGGGATCAAGGTAACCAAAAGATAACTAAACTTAACTAAACTTAAACCTAAACCTAAATCAATCCCAAACCTAAAATTAAAACCAAACTAAATCAAAACTCTACGCTTTCCCCTCCCAACCAATGGCGCCACCATGTAAACGTTGTGACATCACCACATTTTTGGTAATACCGATGAAATAAATTATTTTACCAGATTTATTAGCGGGATAAGTAAAAATAAATATCTTACATGGTTACATATTCTTTGAAAATAGCGCAACTTGATATCTGTATTTGGCGTTTGCTCAATCGATAGGGAAAAAAATAGATCTAGCCCAATATTGACTAATTTAGAGAAATTTTCGTCAGTATAGAAACCACAGTGTTGTCACCACATAAATTGGATAGCTATATCAGTGGGGTACCCCAGGTATTTGTGGATGGGAGAAACCTTAGTTTGAGAAGGGGGAACCGGTCCACACACTAATTCCCCGTCCATATACTATCCCATAGTATGCCATGCAAGATTACAAATATCCCCCATAATAATCGTTGTGCTTCGTAATTGACTTTTGAAAAAATTAATAAATTACCGTTGGATGGTGAGTAAAATATTATTTATGTTGAACCGGTTATTTATTTTGTCGTGCGGTGGGAAACGTTATTTGTCTGCAGAGGGTATAGCCCAGTAGGGTATATATTCCCTACTAAGCAGCATCCCCAGTAGTTTAAAAAATGAGTCGACGGGGTTGAGACCTAGACCAAGAGAACAAGGTGAATCACGAATAATCAAGAAAAATCACCAAAAGATTATCAATGTCTACACCAGATATAATACAACATATAACTATACACTATTATCAATTCATTCTTGGCTGCAACAATCAATCGAGATACGTTGTGACGATTAGTAAACAATAAGAATTGGTTTTCGGGCCTTATTACTAAGTAAACGAAAAGAAAATCCAGTAACTATCTCCGACAAGATATCTCTACCATTGTAAAAAAGCAATCTTAAATTTTGGGCTAGTCAACATTCAATTGGCTTAATTGTTTTGTGCTTGCCATAATCTTCTCTGTGCTTCATCACCTCATCACCTCATCACATCATCATCTCTTCTTCTATTGCTATTTTTTTTTTTTCTATTACTTCGGCAATAGTCGTACGTGGTCTATTTTTCGGTCTAATTTCTTGCCCACCGCCGCACAATTCTCACCACTTGTAACCTTATCCAATGGAAATATGATTGTTTACCACCGCTGCTAACCTAAAAAATACTAATTTTTAAAGTTTTTGTGTGCGCAATATTTTTTACTCTCTGGGAAAATATTTTTTAGCGCTAGGCAAAAATATTTTTTACCAAAATTAATTTCAATTTTATCAAGACAGCTGACAGATTATCTTTAAAACTATTTACTTTTTTACTCCCCCACAAAGAAAACATAGGTGTTAGAAACATGACAAAGAAGGAAGTTGTCAAGAACAACGCATTCGTGTCGAAGCTATACTCCATGTTGCGAGATCCCAAGTTGCTGCACTTGATTTGGTGGACTAAAAGCGAAGATGAAAATATTTTTGCATTGTACCCAGATAAAGAATTCGCTCAGGCTTTGACGGGGTATTTCAAACATGGCAATGTTGCAAGCTTTGTAAGACAGCTACACATGTACGGTTTCCATAAGGTTTCAGACCCTAATATTTCACAATTGGATAAAGATTGCCAACAAATTTGGGAATTCAAACATCTGCTGGGGAAATTCAAGAAAAATGATGAGGAATCGTTGATACATATTAAAAGGAGGTCGACTTCTAATTATCAACGAAATAATTCTCAGGAGGTGGATTATGACTTGAAAAATCAAATTCAGGGGTTGAGACAGTATTATGGGTATGATGAGCAAGGGTATCCCCAGTATGCTCATCCTATGTATCAAAATATCCCTCCGGGGATGCCTATACCAATAGGTATGCCAATAGGTCTACCAGCTGGTCAATACGTACAAAATTCACATCCTCCATTAATTCATTCACAATCCCAACAACAGCTTCGCCAGCATCCTCAGCATCAACAACAGCTTCACCATCATTCACTTCCACTTCCAACCCATCAACATCCTTCAGTACAGCATACACATCACCCATCACTCCCCCTTCCAACACAATTACATCCTCCTCGCCCATCACAGTCACAAGCACATCCAGGTCATCCCACACAATCACATCCTCCCCATCCCACATCATCTCCCCAACAAATACCTAATCATCAAGAACACACGCCCCAGTTTCGCAAAGTTTGGGAGTCGAGTGATGGACATCGCCCTCGAAACCCCAGTTTGTTGTATGATCCTTTAGCGCCAATTCCAATCAAACAAGGTCAACAAGCTCCACCGCATCATCAACAACCACCACCCCAACAACAACAATCAAAATATCTCCCTCCTCATTATTATCCTGTATCAACCTCAGCTCCAAGTTCTATATCTGGCGGAGTAAAAACCACTCCAACTCCTCAACCTCCAAATATGCTGGATAAATCACCCTATGATTCATCGAGATCTTCAATAAAATTGCCGCCACCATCATTCATCAATCGAGCAAGCTCATTGAAATCAGAAGTACCATCGTCACCATCGTCAATTGGTAGTTTGCTGAAAAAACCAAGTTTAATTCCGTTATCGAATTCATTTCATGAAGTCTTACGTCCAAGTTTAATTGATTTACATTATGGAAATGGTAGTAGTAATAACACCAGTGGTAATAATAGCATTACCAATTCAAACATTCTTAATAAAGCAGTCGTACCACGAGATTCATTAACAAGTACAACTTCAAAACCCCCATCAATATTTTCCAATAAATCATCAATTGGTTCATTCAGTTCATTCCAACGAACGTCATCGTATGGTTCTATATCATTACCACCAACAAAAGCCTCGTTTAGTGTATGCCCCCATGAAGCTTTAGATCAAACTCCTTTGAGCCAGCAACATAATCCACAAGAAGTTTCCAATGGAAATACTTCAAATGTTAATATACCGAATCAAATGCCCAATTCAGAAGCCAGGTCTTCGAGTTTGGATTATAAGATTTATTCTCCACCCCATTCATTACTCAAGTTAGCCAATAAATCAATTGCATCGCCAATTCCAAGGTCATCTACATCAATACCAACATCGACGACTACACCCAATCAATTCAACAAAATTCATCGATCAATGACGACATCTCCATTATCTAGATCAGTGTCAAAAACTATAAACGAAGAAAAAGATGAACCCAGGAATAGCATGGTACCAATCACAAGTTTATTGGACAATTCATCAAAATTGGCTACAAGTCCAATTACCAGTTCAAAATTGGAACAAGAAGATTCTTCCACAAAAAGAAGAAGATTATCATGATTAAAGGAAATAAAAAACGTTATGATTACAGTTATGAAATTACACATATTTTTGCAAATAGGGATAATTGAAAGCATATTAGAAACCGTATAATTTGGGAGGTAATAACTCCAATAAAATCTATGTATTCATACCAAAAAAAGGTCTTCATTTCAGTTGAAAATAAATTTGACAATATCAAGTCAAGTTTAATTGAATTATTAATTACTTTGGGATTATTTTAGGAATATAGAAAATAATGAATTAAAGTGAAAACTAATTAAATTTACCCTAATTGGTTGTATTGTTTTTGATTTACGATAACCTTCAAAATAAACCAATCGATGACTAAAGCGCAAACTCTAATTGTAAATTACTAATGCTGGTCATTGCCCAGTCCATTAACCTACCATTAGACAAGATAAACTTTGACTAACTAAACCTTAAACTAATCGCGTACCTCGAAATGACTTCATCTCACTGTTTGTAGATGGTTTCGTGGGTTTGTCCCCAGTTTCACGAACCAGACAGGCACGCAACAGTTGAGACTTGGGGGTAGTTTAACCAAGTTTAGTTTGTTATCTTCAACATAAAAAATATTACACTTGATCGAACGCTATCTCACAGTGATTCCTTCACAATCGCCCTAAACTCCCTAGTTAAAGCTCTTTAAAAGCCATTGTTTTCCGGGGATATACTTCACGTTTCAAATGCCGTGTTTATCCCCGCGCCAATGCCGTTGCGAATGTTGCATTAATATGATACGATACGATAACATTAGTTAATAATATTCAAGATATTATTAACTAATAGGAGTAGCAACTGGAACATGTCATAGCTTGTGCATAAGCGCAATGAGATAGCTCAATTGGTTTGGTGGCAAAATATATTCATTTATTCGATTTGGTCTCATCTTGCTACCAGCGTATTGTCCGTGCGACGGCGCTCTGCCAATGTTACATGTTCCAAAAAACTACTATTATTATTAACTAATAAATCCTACATAGTTCTGATATAGTCATACCACCTTTGTACGACCACCCCATTATTTCACCAGTAGTGTGATATTTTTTCATTCACGTATTTGAAGCACTATTTTTACGTATAATGATGTAGGAATCTCAGGTAAAGAACATCGAAACAAATGGTTGCATTCTTTATTGTTCATAATACATTTCCGAGTATTCTTCTAGATGAAATTGGGTTAAACTAACAATCAATCAGGAAATTATTCTATTATTCTATTTTTCAAACAATCTGGTTGACATTTTTCTAAACCCTCTTCGGCATAGCAAGTGAAATTCCAAACAATGTAGTAAACCAGTAATCAGAATAGAACATTGTGAAGAATTTTACCCCGACAATGCTTTGTGAATCCATCTAAATCTTACAAATACGAAAAATATTCTAAAAAATACCACCAGCTGATCCTATTGTGATGGTACGAGTTTACCTCAGTCATGAATCAACCTAGAGATGGATTTCTGGGTACCGTAAGTGGGAAAATAACTAAATTTGTATAAACTATTATTACTAACCCTTTAGTACCCAAAAATAAATGTCAACTGTAAGTCCCCATAGTATGGATTAACCCCAAACTAATCTAGGAACTTCTTCGTAGTAAAAGCTTGGGTAGCTAGTTGTATCAACGTTAGATTATCCTCTACTCTACTGAATGATTGATAAAAGTATGAAATGAAAAACAATTACCAATATTCAAAATGACAGTAATCATACCAGTCTACCAAAAGTCTTTAGCTAGGATGTTATAATTCATGGAAATATGAACACTTTGAAGGTGAATTATCCACTTGTGGTGAACTTGCTTCATTGTTATTTTTCTACTTCCAAGTATACATGTTCTTCGCAACCAAACAAAGAATCGAACCAGATTTTGTATTGTATAATTTTTACAAAATATTATTATATTAGATTTCTAGTACGATTATAATAAGATTCAGTTGATCCGTTTGATAATATTAATCAAGGACGGATTGGCTGCATTTTTTTAACTCATTGCCAAAATATATTAATTTTCTTAAAAAATTGTGGTATAATTGGAAATCTTAAAATCATGAATTATTTTCTGATATTAGTAGACCTGAAACTATCATCATTCCAAAGATTGGTAGTGTAGCGATGGACAGAAGTGATGGTACACACACAGCTAAGAAACTGACTGAATTTAACTAATTTTTTTTCCTCAAAACTATCATAGGAAAGTCTTGCTTAAATAAAACATTATTCGTTCAGAAACAAGTCCGTGATAGTTTAGTGGCTAGAATTACCGTTTGTCGCATGGTAGACCGGGGTTCAATTCCCCGTCGCGGAGACTTTCTATTGCGCAAATGGTTTAGTGGTAAAATCCAACGTTGCCATCGTTGGGCCCCTGGTTCGATTCCGGGTTTGCGCATTTCTTTTTTTTGTTTTTGCTTTAGTTTTAGTATTAATTCAATGGTTTTGATCGTAATAGACCATGAGTGTTTATTAAGTAGTTATATCATAGCGTATACGTTAATACTGGCCTATCCCCATGTAAATATCATTATTGTTGAGAAAAATGGTAATATGAACTATCCCTTGGTGTGGGATTAAAACATTTAATTTGCAAAACCATGAATTATTTGATATTAAGGGGATTATCCCTATAAGTTCATTTATTTTAGATCGAAATACAATTCAATTGAAAATTAATCAATTGAACCGGTTGGGAATAATTTATCAACCTAATGGTGTCATATATAACTTACGAGTTTTCTTGTCCAGCACCAACAGAGCTGAATTTGTCAATAGTACACCAATAAATAGTGAACCGACCATATTCCTAAACTTCAAGTATCCAGATATAAATATGAACAATCTTATCCTGGCCAATTTAACTCCAACAAACTTGAATTTATCACTATTATGGCTACCCCAATTCTCAGGTAAAACTGACTATCAAGTGGAGTACAATAAGAACAAAAACCACACATATATAACGTTAACTACACCATTTCCCTACGAGACATTAAACTGTCAATTGAATATGGCGCACAATATAAAATTGTCCCACATTATTGTCAATTTGATATCGTCAATGACCAGTCGAATATGAAAATAATAGGAAAAGATATTCACCATTAAACGATTATTATATAAGAGATTAACATTAAGTTTTAACCAAAAATATATACTTATTATATTTATAACCACATTTGATATAATTACAATATATGTAAATAGTAGGATCCTAGACTACACATGAAATATTATATAGAAGTATATGAAAAACGTCTTGTAAGTCACTGATAATAAATATATGATTAAAGTATGTCTATAGACATATCGTATAAGCAAGTTGTTAAATTACGTTATATATTAATCTATTAATATAGGTGATAACCGTGTCTCGTATTATTAGTCTATCACTCTATATAGGTAATGTATTAATCCCAGCTAATCTATCTATAGTTGGCGCGATATAAGGATGGGATAAAAGATCACCAATGTACGGTATTGACCTTAAAAATTGAATAATGGTACCAAAGAAATCACCAAACAAGCCTAATATCCCAAAACTTTCCAAGATAAACCCAATAAACGACCTTTTCATGAGAATTAGTAAAATCCCAAGTAAAAAACACAACGAACCTCGTATTTTATTAGGTCTTGTGAAGAAAGTGATAGTTCTTTGTGGACCTATAATTAAAACCAAACCTATTATAAACAAGACATTCCCCAAAGCCAAAAAGCCACTATCAAAGAATGTCATTATACCGAGTAAAAAAAAGAAAAAACCTCCAGCAGTGAAACCTACACCGAATTCTAAAAAGAAAATTAGTTAGTATAATTATTCATCCATATTTCCATGATTCCCCTTACTTACTTTGTCTCTCACTCAACCAAATCATCTTGTAAATCCAATATTTCTTCTGTTGTTTCTTTAAAAAGAAAAATGTTTTTATCAGAAGTTTGATAGAAATGGATCTATACAGGAATGATCATAAAGATTAACTATTGGTGATTTAAAGAGGCTGAAGGAGTTTAAGTGGCAATAGAATCAATCAATACGGTTGCTTGATGATACAATGTCTAAACCACACGATGAGTATTCTACAGACGAACCACCACCAAGTTACCACGAAGCAACTAGCACTGGAACTAGTATAGCACCGCCAATGCCACAACGACCAGTGGCTGAGACTTATAATTCACCTCCAGGACCCCCACCAGGATCATCTCAAGGGCCACCTCCACAACCACCACGACAGAGTTCCTCTGCCGCTAGTGCTTTATATTCTAATAATCCCAATCTACCCTTTGAGTTTCCCAAAAAATTCCTTTGTCTGAAGTGTAAGAACACTGGTTGGAAGGTTAAGAATGGTAAAATATGCACAGACTGCTGGAAACGCTTCTATTTGAAGACTAATTCCTATAATCCTAGCTCTTCGCTACCTTACAAGTATCCTAAAGGTGTATTATGTGAGAAATGTGAGAATAAAGGGTATAAACGGAAGAATGGAGAGAAATGTTACGATTGTTGGGATAGGTATACTAGAAGGGTTCCTCCTAGGCAAACTGGTCCTATTAAACTCCGACCGGGTGATCCGCGAATTGGAGGAGAATTGTGTATACGATGCCGTGGGTCGGGGATTGTTAGTGTGTTCCTTTTTGAAGAGGATTACTGTCCCGCTTGCAACGGTCTAGGGAGGATCTTTAGGGGGCCCCCACCGGGTCCTCCGCAAGGCCCCAGTTTTTACGGTCCTCCGCAGGGATATCCACCACAAGGTCCACCACAAGGTCCACCACAAGGATATCCTCCGCAAGGACACCCACCACCTGGTCATTATCCACCTCCAGGTCAAGAACAAGGATATTATAAATACTAGATTGCCTTTACGATTAGCTTCATTTCAATTAGTTAGTTTTTACTCACCACCTGGCCAACAACAAAGGTAAATATTGAATTGACTTTACAATTAGCTTAATTTCAAATAATATGTTTCCAGGACTATACCCACGAGGAGAACTACATGGATATTATGTACCAGGCCAATTAGATTTGCATTTACGATTACGTTCATTTCAATTAGTAGTTTTTATTTTCTATATAATGATATTCCTTTATACTAATATGTTTATCTATGAAGTACAACTTTTTAAATCATGACGCGTAAATTTTGGTTATATTTAACTGTATATCACAATTAATTACCTTTATAATTTGATGGGTATTTAAAGTCAGTTAATTCCAAAAAGTTTTCCTTGATGTTTCTGACAGAAACAAATCTGGTTAAGATAGAACCACTTCCGGCTTTATCGTTAGTACCAGAGGCTCTAGCACCACCAAACCATTGTTGACCAACAACAGCACCAGTACATTTGTCGTTAATATAGAAGTTACCAGCAGCATATCTTAATTTTTCTTCGACTTGTCTGACGACATCACGGTCTTTAGCAAAGATAGAACCAGTTAAACCGTAACCAGTGATAGAATCAATGCTTTCCATAACTTGTTCAAATTCATTGTCTGGGTAAACGTAGACAGTTAAAATTGGACCAAAGAATTCTCTGCTCATGAATTCATGGTTTGGATTAGTGGTTTGGATCAAGGTTGGTTGAACGAAATAACCTTTAGCTTTGTCATAAGCACCACCTTCGAGGATAGTTAATTCAGGGTCGGATTTAGCTTGATCAATGGCACCAGATAATTTGTTGAATGATTGTTCATGAATAACTGGACCCATGAATGAGTTTAAGGAATCTGGATCAGCGCAATTACCAATAGTAATAGTTTGCATAGAACTGGTTAATTTTTCTTTGAATTCTGGCCATAATGATTCTGGGACATAAGCTCTTGAAGTTGCAGAACATTTTTGACCTTGGTATTCAAATGAACCTCTCAAAGTACTTAAGGCGGCGTGGTCCAAAGAGGCACTTGGATGAACTAAATGGAAATTCTTACCACCGGTTTCACCAACAATTCTGGGGAAATCACGGTACTTATCAGCAGCAACATTGTTATTAATTTTACCGTACAATGATTTGAATACATTAGTAGAACCAGTGAAATGTAAAGCAGAGAATTCTTTATCGTTAACAACAATGTCAGTGACTTGGTTTGGTTCACCAGGGATGAAGTTAATAACACCAGCGGGTAAACCAGCTTCTTCCAAGATTTTCAACAATAAGTAATTAGATAAAGCAGCAGTAGCAGATGGTTTCCAGACAACAGTGTTACCCATTAAAGCTGGAGCACCAACTAAGTTAGCGGCTATGGCAGTGAAATTGAATGGGGTAACGGCATAAACAAAACCTTCCAAAGGTCTGTATTCAGCACGATTCCAAACACCTGGAGCCGATTCGAGTGGTTGGGTGTTATACATATCTTCGGCATATTTGACGTTGAATTTGAAGAAATCAATTAATTCGGCAATTGAATCGATTTCGGCTTGGAAGACGTTTTTACCTTGACCCAACATGGTGGCGGCTAACATATCTGATCTATATTTAGTAGAGATCAATTCGGAAGCTTTCAAGAAAATGGCAGCTCTATCGGCCCATGGAGTGGCGGCCCATTTAGCTTTAGCAGCTTTAGCGGAAGCAATAGCAGCTTTGATATCTTCTTCAGTAGCTTGGGAAACATTAGCTAAGTTTTGCGAATGTTTAGAAGGATTTAATTGGGGTAAGGTTTCTTGACGATAGATCTTTTCTCCGTTAATAACCAATGGAATATCCAATGGAGCACTATCGGTGAATTTGGTGATTGAAGCTCTTAATAAATCCCAATCTTTAATATCTTTGTGAGTGAAATCTTTGACTACTTCATTTTTCAAATCCTTTGGAGATTTATGGAAAGCCAATTGCGCAGCATTTCTGGCAACTTGGAAACCTCCCAATCTCAACCCAGTTCTAGCAACTAAACCAGCATTAACAGTTCTTGATGCACGCAAAGCAACACCTGTAGTTCTTCTCAACATTATAAATATATGTGTGTGAATATAATTGAATTGATATCTTAACTAAAAACTTTTTAAATTTCAACGGACGTCAATGGTTATATATCGTTATTTTCAAAAACTTTCCATCTCTACCCCACGAACATTTTTTTTTCGCCAACGGAAACACTAAGCGCGAAAATTCTTTTGGTGCCAGAAAAGAGAGAATTAGCGATGGTTTGAGCCCCGTCTCGCTAAGATAACCAACATAAGGATTTTTCAACTTTGGATTACTATCATCCATGTGGATAATAATATTATCGCAATTCGATAAGATAACAAAAAGAATGAACACTAAATCCTGCTAATTATGAATACTAAAGAATCATCGCGGTGCGTAGATTCTATCAACTTTACTAGTCAATGAGTCCAACTGATCAAAAATGGCTTGTTTATCAGAGTCAAATAGCGACTGATGATTATTCTGATTCATATTGACAATCTGCAGAGACACTTTGTGAATTCTAATTTCTCTCTTGTAAAATATTACCAAGATTAACCATCATTCCAACTTATCAACTTTCTCAGTCAATTTGTCCAACTGATCAAGAATAGTTTGTTTATTGTTATCAAAGAACGACTGATGGTTATCCAAATTGGTATTGACAACGTCTAAAGAGTCGTTCCACTTTGCAAAATCCAACTTCATCTCTTGTAGGATACCATCAAGATTATTGACAACATCAACACTATTACTCAAATCCGAATGGACCACGTTCAACGACTTTAATCGGCGTATAATCAGGGGCACTGTTTTGTTTACTGCTTCAAATTCGGAGATTTTTTTGTATAGATGATTAATCTTATCATCTTGGCCAACTTCTATCTGAGATGGTTCTATATCGAACAATTTACGTTTAGTTAGTAATTTTTCATACTCTGTATTTAATTCTTGGATTTTCTCAGTGATCTGCATCATTTGATACTCTGGGTTATGTATAATATTAATTTTTCTCGTTAAATCATTAACAATGTTTTGAATCGAGGTATTCGATTCAACACCAATTAGATTTTCTAAATCCGTAATCCTTGTTTCTAATTGTAACGACCGTGAAATGGGTTGTGGCGATGGCAGTATGCCCGACTCCAATTGCCTTTGTGGAACACCATCAACTTTTTCAAATAACGAAGTTAATTTCACTCTATATTCATTGAACCCATCTTCATTTTTGTTTAAATGCTCTTCAAATGCTTTCAATCTTGTAATCTCTTCATTTTGCTTCGATGTAGTCTCTCCATTATCTCTTTCAAGAGATATTTCCTGTAATTCACGAGCAATTCTCGCCAATTTCTGATCAATTGTCTCCTTCACTTCATCCACAGCATACCCAGAATCTCCTAATGGTTTAACTATACTACCCAGGAAATCAGGCACTCTTTTAATCGAATTATTTTCAAAAAGTTTCCGTATATGATCTGAATCAACTGCAGAAACATCAATATCATCATTAGGTTCAATCACAAGTTCATCCTCAGGTTCAGTATCCAAATCAGATGTTTCAAAAGTATCTTGTATACCAATATCTACACCTGGTAGCCCTTCATATTTGTTCTCCATGGTAATTAGCGCTTTTTACCTCTTCACCACCAAACTTTACAATGGTTGCAATTTTCGCGTCTACATTAAAACGATACTACCAATTGACAAATTTATTTGTTAACTATATAAAAGAGATAAGACACTAAAATCGATCATTCAAACCCCTAACTTAACAAATGAAATATTTTAGTTACAACAACCTTGAAAATTACCTAAACAGTACATCTATTTACTTCATTCATTTTTGTATATATATAGTATGTAAATAATATTATCAAATATCAGTGACTGGCTTTGACCGTTCTGTGTCCGAATTGCTAACACGCTAGGTTCTCTCGTGTGCTTATTTAGTAACAATCTGCACCACATCTTCATCATTAACACTATGTCCCAAACCACATTTTTGAGGGGAATGTTTCGAACTGGACCCCCAGACCAAGGCATATTTGAATTGATTCTTCATATCTCGATGAACGGCATCACATACTTCAGTGATTGTGGAATTAGCACGAACAACCATAGGATCGTCGAAATTAGGTTGCACTCCTCTTCTTTTGGTGTACAATCTCAACAAATCCAACTGTCTCCAAATCTCTTCTTTCAAATCGTCAATCCCCAAATCCAATTCACACGACATGACAACCGTGTTTGGTTCTCGAGCCAATCTATCACACTCTTCGAGTGACACAGCATCAACCTTATTGTATACGTAAAGACACTTGATGTAGGAAATATGTTGTTCATTAATGACATCAATGAAATCATCAATGGTGGCGTCTTCGTCACGAACAATGACATCGGCATTGTGGATTTTGTAATCTTTCAACACGGCACTAACAATCTTTTCATCAAGATACTTTGGGGTCGACATGGCACTTAACCTTACACCACCGGTTTTCTTCATCTTGACAGAAATATCAGGTCTTTTCTTATTCAATCTTATTCCCATAGACTCCAATTCATTCTCCAAAATCTCACGTTGGTCTCCACCTTTGGTGGCATCTAAAACCATAAGAATCAAGTCTGATGTACGTGAAACAGCAATAACTTGTCTCCCTCTACCCTTACCTTGGGCAGCAGCTTTAATAATCCCTGGCAAATCGACAATTTGCACTTCGGCCCCATTGTATTCAAGTATACCCCCAACCGAAGTCAAAGTTGTGAATTCATAATTAGCAGCTTCTGATTTTGTGTTGGTGACTTTATTCAAGAATGAAGATTTACCCACTGATGGAAAACCAATTAACGAAACCCTAGCATCACCTGCCTTAGCAACTTCGAACCCTTGGCCACCACCACCACCTTGTCCTCCTACTGGTTCTAATAACTCACGTCTGTACCTGGCTAATTTCCCTTTTAATAACCCAATATGGTACTCAGTAGCTTTATTCTTTTGAGTCTTACTCAATTCCAATTGAATATCTGCAATCTTCTCTAAGATCCCCATGTTACTTGCTTAATTAACTTCACCTGCTCTCTTCAACAATCGCAACTTTGTACAGTCTAAAGTTCGGCCGCATTGATGGAAATTTAAAATCAAAGCTCATCGCAAGACAACTGAAGGTAAAGGTAAAACATGCCTAAGACACCCACTACTAGAAGAAGAACACCCAGAGACTCTGTGGATGTTGCAGATGTGCTAGGCGCAGGAGCTGCCAAGTTAAAAAAGAGAATCAGAGACATAGAACGGTTGTTGAAGAAGGATAACTTGAAGGCAGATATTAGAATTGGTAATGAACGTGCTTTGAAAGGGTTGAAAATAGAATTGGAGACCACCCAAATGAACTTGAAAGCCAAGACTTTAGCTAAAAAGTACCATATGGTTCGTTTCTTTGAAAAAAAGAAGGCAGTACGGAAGTATAAACAAGCAAAGAAACTGCTTGAAGAAGTTTCCAAGACTGAAGTGAAGAAGGACATTAAGAAAGCTAGGAAGCTTGTGAAACATTGTGAAGTCGATATCGTTTACGTCATTTTGTTTCCAAAGACTGAAAAATATATTTCATTGTATCCAAATGCAAAGGAAGAAGATGTGAAAACTACCAATAATTCTAAAGCTAAAAAAGGTACCCAGCAAACTGAAGAACGTAAAAGAGAGTTTAGAAAGGAGTGTGAAAAATTAATTGACGAAAAGAAACTTCCATTTTCAATCGAAGATGCTGTATCTGGCAAACCAATTAACGTGGAAGTTAAATCTTCTGCTCCAACTAAAGAAATTGACGCTCCAGAAGAAAAGAAAGCAGAGGAGGAAGATGATTTCTTTGAAAATTAATCGACAAAAGATTAATCTTACATTCATTAACTTGTATATCTACTGTATATTATAGAATCAGCATGAATAATTTTAATAAAAAAAATCGGCATGAATAATATTCAATAAAAATGTAATTGATGGTCTATTCATTACTTGCGAAGCGAGTGTATTAGCTACAAATGATAACAACTACTACTCATATTACGATTATACTCTTACTGAAACTCACGCGGAGCAAGCGTATTAACTGCAAATGGTTACCCATGCGAAACAAGCAACCACAAAATTGATATTCTATCGTAAAAGCGATTTACTACAAAGTGTTAAGCAAGTATATATTAGCTAAATAGTAATGGTAATACCAAGCTAATGGCGGCGATAGCAATAGTTAGCAAATACTCGGCAACATCCCGAAGGAAAATAAAATCGGGTAAAGAATAAAAGGAAGTGGCGATTTCCAAGGTATTTATGTTTCGTTTTTGGTCTCAGGGTAACCCCATATTTCCAATTTGAGTGAAAGTGTAATTGATAAGCTATTGATCAAACGATTTGTTCAATCAATAGTGTAATTCATACTCTTTTTCATACTTAATATCCACAGCATCATTTACCAATAATATTTTGACCTTTTCCCCTTTTAAATCTTCAGGAAGATCTAAAGTACACGAAACAACTCCTTTCTTCCCCACCATTCT
Source organism: Candida sp. Y128-05E (assembly GCA_037042355.1). Taxonomy (NCBI): domain Eukaryota; kingdom Fungi; phylum Ascomycota; class Pichiomycetes; order Serinales; family Debaryomycetaceae; genus Candida; species Candida sp. Y128-05E. The sequence goes on along the minus strand of JAXQKE010000017.1, from coordinate 19,167 downwards.
GGGTGCTGCTCGCTTAATCAATAATAACTCGTCGACTTTGGCGATAATAACAAACCACGATTCTCTCTGCGCTTTAGGGAAATGTGGGCAATACATTTTAAAATCCTTGTTCAATGGGGGATTATCATGGGTTATGGTAACTTCCAAAGTTTCAGAATCTTCTTGTTGAATTGTCACTTCACCCGTGGGTAAATGGGATGCAATTCTAACAAATTGCTTCTTCGCCATATCATCAGTGATTGGCCCACTATCATCGTGTTTATGGACCGGGATATTTTCCCCCTTTACTCCAATAGTTTCGGCAAATTTATACATCTTACCAACTGGCATTTTACCTAATCCTTGCAAATCTATTTTCTTGCCATTCTCCTTACTCTTAGTCAATTTTAACCCGGGTAATGTTAAAATTGGATCATCATCATACCACATACGTTGTTTAATACATTTCATAAGTTCAATCATTGTCAAAACAACCTTCAAGTAACCATATTCTGCGGCAGCATCAATAAATGCTTGTAATATACGAAGTGCCTGGTCAAGAACAGAAATAGTATCTTGAGCATAATCGGCAATCGGCAATTCAACTCGACTCATATAGGCTTGGATCAAGAGATATGCTTTCACATGTGGATCCCAAATAAATTCCTTATTCAAATCTTCTAATTGATACCTCATGGCCCTCGACATTTCCATATTTATCAATTCTTCCCCATGTCTAGTTGCCAATTCATCATATTCGGTAGCTTCACATAATAATCTCAAACAGTCTCTAAATGATAGATTTTCATTAATGTTGTTAACCAAATTTCTAATCGTGATATGTGACAAATAATAGTATGAAGAAATATGTAAAAATGGGGTTGGTATCAACTCGTCCTTTGCCCCTTCTGTAATACATTTCGATTCACTCAAATTTTCCAAGGTCCTATCAATCAACAGCGTCAAGAAACTAGAAATTCCCGCTTGGGACATATCCTCTATACCATAATATGTAGGGTTATTGTGGGCCCTTCTATATAAGAATGTCCATGTTAAAAAGTCCATAGCTTCTTGTCTCGATTTAATCGTCCCCGACGAAATTTCGGCACCAATATGATTATCGAGCACTTTATGTAAAGAAGATTCCACAGGGAATCCAATATTCAAGAAATGTTTGTAAAAAACCTTCTTCGATTCTTTTGTGTATACGATTGCAATACCAGACGTATCGAAAGCTGGTCTACCGGCTCTACCCATCATTTGCAAAATATCTGTCAAATCCATGTCCCTATAACCTTCGATTTTAGCATCAAAAAACTGTGTACCCTTGATAATTACCAAATGGGCAGGTAAATTAACACCCCACGCTAAAGTAGAAGTTGCAATCAAAATTTGAATTTTACCTGCTTCAAAAAGTTTATGAGAAATTTGACGATCAGATTCTACTAAACCAGCATGATGTAACCCCATACCAAATTGCAATGATAACCTTAAAGTGTCGTCCTTAACTTCTTTCAAAACAGCCATCAATTCTTCTTCTGGCATTTTCAAAAATCTTCTTGGATCAGATTCCATACCACATAAATGAATTAAATCCAATGCTGTAAGTCTGGTTTGTCTACGGGAGGCAACAAAAATCAATACCGGCTTGTGAGGGGAATGTTGTTTGATTGCCATGAATGCTGGTTTGTTCATAGTCTTCATCAATGGACAAAAGGCCAAATTATCTGGGAATCCATCAATGTACATTTGCAATGGGACTGGACGAACTGACTGTGGGAAATTAAACAATCCTTCTTTGACACCTAACCATCCAGCCATGTCTAATGCATTGGATACAGCAGTAGACATACCCAATAACCTGATGGGTTTCTTGGTTTGTGAAGAAATATAATTCATACGACTGACAATCATTTCCAAAATTGGACCACGGTCACTAGCAAGTAAATGGATTTCATCCATAATAACCAACGATACTTGTTGTACAAATTTTCTAGTTTGCCAATTACGAGAAATACCATCAAACTTTTCAGGTGTTGTAATAATAATGTCAGCTTCCCTGATATCCTTTGCGGCAGGTAAGGAGTCACCTGTTAACTCAACTAACTTGAAATTAGTGTTCTTACAGATTCTGGATCTCCAGTCATCGACTCTTTCACGGACCAAGGCCTTCATCGGAGCAATATAAACCACTTTCGAACCGGGAAATTCCTTAAACGCATGCCAAATAGCAAGCTCTGCAACAACGGTTTTACCTGAACCAGTTGGGGAACCAACAAAGACACTCGAGTTAGTATTGTAAAGTGAATGGAATACCATGGTTTGCATAGGATTAAAATAACGGAATTTTGATGAGTAAATTGCTTCAATCGTAGGGTTGTGTAATGCCGTAACTGGAAGCGGTTGAAGCTTCAACAAATTCGTTCTAATAGTCTCATTAGTCGGTCTAATTAAATGTTGGAAAGATATCGTATGCACTGTTTCAGAGCCAATCCAATTATCAGAAACCACTCGGACAACGACTTGTGGCGGTAATGGATCTCCCAATGGAATCATGAAATCCATTTCAAGCGGGTTTCGTATAGTCTTACGGTTGAATATAACCTTTTGAACATGGAGAATATCAGACCTATCTGAAACTTCAACTGTTAACCAAAAGAACTGGGCGTTACCATGATACTTTTCATCCCACACAAAGTCTGCTTCTAAAACCGTGTGAACACGCATTACACTACTCGTTATTGGGAAAATCTCAGAATCAATAAGAATGGTTGGAAATCTTCCAAGAAGTTTGTAAAGCTTTCCACCCACGTTTGAATTGTGAACGAGGTCACCTAATTCAGGAGCACTCATTTCCCTTAGCATATCCATTGAAGGATTTTTAGTCCGAATATTCCTCAACACACTTTCTGGTAAATCAAACTGAGCCAACGGGTGCTCAAATGCCCATATTCTCCGGTCAATCGATTGACATATTGATAGCAAGATCCGCATCAATTGACCCCATCTTCTATTCATGCATATCAAAAACAATGCTTTACAAATTCTAGCAGAGTTTTGGGCAACATAATTTGAATCTGATATCAACGCCGAATTCTTAATACTTGCTTGAGAGATAAAGGATTGAAGCAAAATATTTGTCTTTCCCTGAGCTGTTTCTGGATCTCCAGCAATTTGACATGGAGCATCTGTTTCTAACAAATCCTTTAATTCTTTGGATTCATCTTCTCTATACTTAACACTATCAAATTCAGTACTCATACTGATCATAGACAATACGTCTGCCTCGGTTGCTCTTGGGTTTGCCATTTGATTGAATACCTCAACAGAGTTGTTTAATAAATAGAAATCGGAGGCAATTCTACCCAAATCCTTTGGAGTAAATGCTTCTGATTTTTCATCAAATACAATCATTTGCAAGTGATGTAATCTTCTAGCAGCAGTGGTAATCATCTCACGGCGTCTAGCATTCAACAATGGATCTTCTTGTAATTCTCTCCAGTCAATACCATATGCAAATGGATTCTTTCGCATACGAACCATCATATAGGTATACCCTAACCAACGAACACCCTCTTCAATATTGGTGACAGTACCCAATGAAATCTCAGCATTGAGATTGTCAACAATCTTGGCTTGGAGCTTTGATTCAATTGGATGCTGCTGGGTTATAAGCGAAACATAGTGATCTAATTTGTCACTGGTTGTGCATAAAATACCTGTCCCGAATTGTTCATATTGTGGTCTACCAGCTCTACCAAAAATTTGAATGACATCTGAAATACCCAAGTCAACAAACCCACCATTTTTTGCATCATACAATTGTGTCCCCTTGACGATAACAACAGCAGCCGGCAAATTAACACCCCAGGCAAGGGTAGCCGTACAACACAACACTTTTATAGCACCACTTTCGAACATTTTTTCAGTTAAGTTACGATCGGAACGCAACATACCAGCATGGTGAACCCCAAACCCACCTTGGAATAATTCCCGCATATCTTTATTTCTATTTTTACCTGCTACTTCACGTTCAAATTTGACAAATTGCGGTGATTCTGAACAGTCAAAAAGACCTTGTTCGTTAAAATCTCTTGACTTATTGATGAATGTTCTCGCGGTCTTCACAGTATCTGCTCTTGAGTGGACAAACACCATTACTTGGAGTCCATCGTTGACGTATTTGACTAGTTTATCATAAGAGATATTATCAATATTTTCTCTAGCTTGTTTTGATCCGGCCTTACCTCTGACCCCTAAAAGTTGTTGTTGCAATGGAACTGGCCTAAAGGTCTGATCAAAATAAAACATCCCCACGGCTCTATTTACCCCAAGGAAATCAGCCACATCCATATAATTTGGTAAAGTAGCAGACAACCCGACTACCCTAATCATTGATTGTGTACTTTCAACTTGTCTCAAAGTACGTGCGACCAAAGTCTCAATGACGGACCCACGGTCTTCATGAAGCAAATGGACTTCATCGATAATTAATAACTTGACTTTAGTGACTAGTTCGTTATCGCCGTAGGCTTTTCTAGTGACAACATCCCATTTTTCCGGGGTCGTAACAATAATCTGGGTGTTTTGGATTTCCTGTTTTGTCAATTGCATATCCCCCGTCAATTCACGCACCTTTATACCTAGCCAGGCCAATTTTTTACTATATTTCTCAACAATTTCTGCTGCCAAGGCTTTCAACGGAGCGACATAAATAATTTTAAACTCATCATAGTCGATATCAACAACGGGGTCACCTTCCGCATCTAAAGATTCCGTCATGAATTGTCCAATTGCATGGAGAATAGTTAATAACGCCACATCGGTTTTACCGGCCCCTGTGGGAGCACAGACCAACATATTTTCATTAGTCTTGTACGCAACAGGGTAAACCAACGACTGCATTCTGTTCAACGTATCATATTTGAATGTGCCCTTACAAAGAAAATCGAGATCACTTATTTTAATCAATTGAGAATCCCTAATCCATTTATTCTGTTTGGGTTCCGGGAATGGAATAATGATTTCTTCATGAGTGGCATAACTATTTCTTTCAGTACCTTTAGGTAAAGAAAACTTTTTACCCGTGACCGCAACTACACTTGAAAGATCGGGATTTTTAAAAACATGAGGGTACTTCTGCTCTGGTCCTCTTGGAGCTAGTTTGACATTTTTAGCTTTTTCCCTATTCTCCTGGAGTATTTGAATCCTTTCCTCTGGAGTAAGGAATTTGGGTACATCTTGATCATCTTCAAGTAAAACCTTTTTATGCTGGACAATCTTACTAATAAATTCAAACTCTTCAAACCCCAACATATCAAACAATTGCGACTGCAATTGTTCATCGGTTGGATCTGACGAAACAATCCCCTTTATAAGGCTTAACACATCATCACCTGATTGTTCCCTACCTTCTCCAATTCTAGCACAATCCAGTTCAATAGATTTGAGAATATCATCCTCATTAGAATTATCAATAATATTATCAAAAATATCAGTAGATAAATCATTGAATTTATTCAATAATTTATCTATTGGATTCAATCGATTATGTTCATCATCTATTTTAGGTAATTTAGATGGAATTGTAATATCTAAAGTCTCCAATAATTTCATCATAGGTTCCATGGCTTGCATGTAAGACTTTGTAGAGTCTGCTGTATATGAAACCATGATTTGCAATTATTACCTATAGTATATCTCTTGTAATACCTATAGTGTGATCTTGTTGAGATTTACTCATAGTTAAACTCACGTGATTTTCTTCCATGTGACTTTCTTGAAAGATTATTTTCTACCAACTGCGATTAGATGAGATGAGGAAAAAACTAACTACTAGTATAGAATCTTTACAATATACTTACAAATGGCTAGAAGTTCCAATCCTAGGAGTACTCCTAAACATTTAAAGGAACTGTCTAAGAGATCTCATAAAGAGGTTGAATCTGATGAAGAATTAGAAGATAATCAAGACTTGGTTGATGAGTTAGATGGTGATTTCGATGAAGTTGCCCAATTGTTAGGTGACAATGTTAAAGATCCAGAAGCTAAGAAATCAAAAAGTCAAAAAAAGGAACAACAATTGGAAGTGCAAACTAATAAATTAATCAAACCTTCTGTAGAAACACATCATGATGATATGGAAAATGATAAGTTTGCCGATGCTGGTTTATCTGAACCAACCATGCAAGCTATCAAACAAATGGGTTTCGAAAAAATGACCAAAGTGCAAGCTAAAACTATTCCTCCTTTATTAGCTGGTAGAGATGTTTTAGGTGCTGCTAAAACTGGGTCTGGTAAAACTTTAGCCTTTTTAATACCGGCAATTGAAATGTTATACTCTTTAAAATTTAAACCAAGAAATGGTACTGGTGTTATTGTTGTTTCTCCTACCAGAGAATTGGCTTTACAAATCTTTGGTGTTGCTCGTGAATTAATGGAACACCATTCACAAACTTTTGGTATTGTTATCGGAGGTGCTAACAGAAGACAAGAAGCTGAGAAATTAGCTAAAGGTGTCAACTTATTAATTGCTACCCCTGGTAGATTATTAGATCATTTGCAAAACACTCCTGGATTCATTTTCAAAAACTTAAAAGCTTTGATTATTGATGAAGCCGATAGAATCTTGGAAATTGGGTTCGAAGATGAAATGAAACAGATTATCAAGATCTTACCTAAAGAAGAAAGACAAACCATGTTGTTCTCTGCTACCCAAACCACTAAAGTGGAAGATTTAGCCAGAATCTCGTTAAGAGCAGGTCCATTGTATATTAATGTTGTGCCTGAAACTGAAACATCCACTGCCGATGGGTTGGAACAAGGGTACGTTGTCTGTGAATCAGACAAACGTTTCTTGTTACTTTTCTCATTCTTGAAGAGATACTCCAAGAAGAAGATCATTGTATTTTTATCTTCATGTAACTGTGTCAAGTATTTCGGGGAATTATTAAACTATATTGACTTACCTGTATTAGATTTGCACGGTAAACAAAAACAACAAAAAAGAACCAACACCTTCTTTGAATTCTGTAATGCCAAACAAGGGATATTGGTGTGTACCGATGTTGCTGCCAGAGGATTGGATATCCCCGCTGTCGATTGGATCATCCAATTTGATCCTCCTGATGATCCAAGAGATTATATTCACCGTGTGGGGCGTACCGCCAGAGGTACCGACGGTAAAGGTAAATCATTGATGTTTTTAACCCCAAGTGAATTAGGTTTCTTGAGATACTTGAAAGCAGCTAACGTTCCATTAAATGAATACGAATTCCCCAGCAACAAAATTGCCAACATTCAATCTCAATTAAGTAAATTGATCAAAAGTAATTATTGGTTACATCAATCGGCTAAAGATGGGTACCGTTCATACTTACAAGCATACTCATCGCATCATTTGAAAACCGTTTATCAAATTGATAAATTAGATTTGGTAAAAGTGGCTAAATCGTTTGGTTTTGATGTACCACCTAAAGTCAATATCACCATTGGTGCTAGTGGGAAATCAGTGGAGAAAAAGCATAAAAAACAAAGAAGAGATCAAAAGAATTAAGAGTTAACACTTTAGTGTTAACATTTTAGTTAGTTCTAACTTGATGTAGTCATTTATGAAATCCTTGTATATTACATATCCAATAAATTGTATTTGGTAATTTGTGTAGAGCGCTACCTGAATATTTAAATTTACGCGATTCTTGATTTAGACGCATCGTAGAGAATTACAACTTACGCTATAGACAAGTGCTAATTTCAATAATGGAGGCTAATTTGAATAAAGGAATAGTGCCTGGCTTTACTGCTGAACGTGGCACCACAACAACTGATACAGAATATGATAAAAAAAATCAGTTTTCTTTGGATACTCATTCGAGAAAATACGAACGCCAATTCTTTAGCATGTACCAATACAGAATGAAACATTTACGAGAGAGAGTTTATGCCAATGCCATTGCTAAATGGGGAGACGGAGAGAAACGTCTTGATGGGAATGTTATTGTTAAACAAGATAAGATTTTGGATATTACCTCGGGTAAAATCTGTTGGGTCATTGGTACAGTATTCTGTGACTTGAAACATAAACTAAACATCTTGAATGATGTGGAGCATGGTACTGATGATGTTTTGCCCATATTCCCCGCCAGCTATATTGATGAACAAAACAAAGGAACGATAATGATTGAGGATGAGTCGGGACGGGCTATTCTCAGTAATGATGATTTCTTGACTAAGAATCTCTTTGTTACTGGAAGTATAGTAGGTGTGCTTGGAATTGAAGTTAATGCGGGGGTATTTGAGGTCGTGGATATGGTGTATCCTACTGTGGCTCCACAAAAGCCATTATCTAGTGAGAAAGGGAAGATGGCCATAGTTTCAGGGTTGAATATATGTGGAGGGGTTGACGATGATTTGAAATTGGAGCTCTTGAAGCAGACTTTGGTAGGGGAAGTCGGTAGTGATATCGATGCAGAGACTGTTGGGGGGATTAGCCGGTTGATCATTGCTGGAGACTCGATAGCGCCTCCAGCGCCATCAGAAACCAAGAATGATTTCATATCATCAAACAACTATGGGTCGAAAAACATTGCCAAGTTTGATAATGAAGGTTTACAAAAGTTCGATCAATTTATCTCTGAACTAATTCCTAGTATACCTGTCAGTATAATGCCAGGAGCCAACGATCCCCAGGAAATCTGTTTGCCACAACAAGCGTTCCACAGATCGATCTTAGCTTCCAGTAAACCCTACATGAACGAATATTTACAGATGTGCACCAATCCTCAATGGTACGAGACAAATGGCGTCAGAATGTTGGCAACTTCAGGGCAAAACAACGATGATGTGATTAAATACTTAACCCCCAAACAATTGCAGTCGCCAGATTTGCTAAACCAAATCATGACCACCACCATAAAATGGCAAAACATTATCCCTACAGCTCCAGATACACTCTACTGTTACCCGTACCCCGATTTCGATCCTTTTGTACTCGAGGAAACACCGCATGTGTATTTTGTCGGGAATCAAAAAAAATACACCCTGGAAACAATTGAAATTGAAAACAAAAAAGTCTTGACTATAGCCATTCCCAAATTTTCCGAAACTGGAGAAGTGGTAATTGTCAATCTACAAGACATGTCAACTGAAGTCATCAAGATTGAAATATAATAAATCTAGTATTATATTAATTTTAATTTTAATAATATACATTACAACTAATATTTGATTAGAGAAAGAAACTTAAGTAGAATTATAGTTGTAGCATTCAATAAACCTATAAATCAATCTAATCAATTTTATTATTATGAGTATTACAATAATATTTGTAAAAATACTACGTATAGTCTAGGATGCTTCAAATAAGTTTACTATATAGCTTAAATATAAAAGAAAATTTAAACTATTAAAGTATTCACCAGCCAATAGTGGTATTCAAAATGAAATAGGTAAATAGCCACTGGTATGATTATAAGAATATACACAACTCAGCATAAATCAATGAGATAATCCAAATACAAAAGAAAACATCACCCACAAGCCTAGAAAAAATATCTCTACATAAACCAAATGCTTGATTACCAAATTACGCAATTCTACATACAAGAACCCCATCTAAAAGCCCAATACTATTTAAGATAATATATTATCTAATCTAGTAAATCTTGATATATCAAAACGGTAAGGAATATCTAATGGCTTCTATAGCCCTTTTATATACTTCTACGTACTAGGTTTCTCAGCCTATATGAAAGTCTAACGGAATAACTATTTTTCCGATCAATTGATTTATTGCGATATTCATTGCATTTTTTCCATGATTCATTCCATGTTTTATGCCATGATTCATGCCGAGATCAATTGATAGAGTAGCTAATCAGTTAATGGCTTAACTGGCAATTCATTCACCTTTCATATTCCCTGAGTACCTAACAACACACACTATGTTACTTATCTAGAATACTAATCTATTAACTTCAAGATTCTTTTCTCGTATATATAAGTTTAACTACTTCCCCTCATGGACCCCACATCGATAAACCATAACCTGCATTGGCGGGTGGCCATGCGTAGCGGTTTTATTATATATTTTATATACGTATATAAATATATCTATATAAAAAGTTTAACTGTTGGTTTTAATAAAAGTGGAGCATAATACACACTAGTCAACTTAACCAAAAAGGAGCTTATTTATAATGACTAAAACACCGATGCAAGTCACTAATGAACGATACAGACTTGGCTATCATGTAATGGCTAAGTCGGGATGGCTTAATGACCCAAATGGCTTTTGTTATTTTAAAGGGTACTATCATATATTTTATCAACATTATCCATACAGTGCTGAATGGGGACCTATGCATTGGGGTCATGCGAGAAGTAAAGATTTAGTACATTGGGAAGACTTACCTATTGCTTTAACACCTGGTGACCCAGAAGATAAAAATGGATGTTTCTCTGGAACTGCCATTGTAAAAGATGATACTTTATATTTATTCTATACTGGTCATCATCACTACGATGACGCAGACCCTGAACATTTTTGGCAAAATCAAAATATGGCTTATAGTACAGATGGTGTGAATTTCACAAAATATGAAAACAATCCCGTTATCGCATCAGGACCTGAAGATAACACAAAAGATTTTAGAGATCCTAAAGTTTGGGAAGATAATGGTCATTACTACATGATTATTGGTAGTCAAGAAAAAGACGGCTTCGGTAGAGTGATTCTCTATCAATCTACAGATTTAAAAGGGTGGGATTACATCGGTCCAATAGCTAAATCTCAAAATGTTAAAGAACAAGGATTTATGTGGGAATGTCCTGACTTATTCTCATTAAAGAATAAAGATATCTTAATATGTTCGCCTCAGGGTATTGAACATCAAAAAAAACAATATCTCAACCATTTCCAAACTGGTTATTTCGTAGGACATTTAAATTCAGATAAGACAACATTTAATCATGATAGATTTATAGAACTAGACCATGGTCATGATTTTTATGCAGCGCAAACAACTGTAACACCTGATGGAAGAAGGATTCTTATTGGTTGGATGGCTATGTGGGAAAGTCCTATGCCCGAACAAGCAGACGGCTGGGCTGGTGCTTTAACCTTACCTAGAGAGCTCATATTACACAATGATCACTTGTATATGAAACCTGTCGAAGAATTACAAGCACTTAGAACTAAAACATTAGATGCTAATAAAATCGTTTTAGAATCACCTACATTACTATCTGATAAGTCATCGCATCTAGAAATAAATTTAGAGCATCATTTTGAAAAAACGGAAGAAATCACTACTTCATTTGAATTAAAAGACGCATCCGACCAGACATTGTTAACTTTAAAATATGATACACAAACACTCGAATTTGAATTATATCGTGCTGATAGAGGCGACTCAAGATTTGCAACCATATCCCCTAACAAACAAATAAAGTTACAAGTATATATTGATAAAAGTTCTGTCGAAATATTTATCAATGATGGAGAAGCTGTATTTTCGGAACGTTATTATACTGAAGATGTTCCAGCAGTTTGGATAGATTCCTCTGGTGGTATTTCTACAAAATACAATGTGTATCAACTCAATGATCAAACAGTGAAATCATCAAGATTGTAATCGTTGAATACCATTTGTGGTACTATATACATGTTTATTTTCTAGTAGCAAAATAGTCCAACAGTATACAAGTCTATATCTATTCCTATCCAATAATTTCTAGTTCTATAGATGCAGCAATACTCAATACAATTCTTAATTACCAGTTTACGCATTTCTATATATAATAAATATAATAACTCCATCAAAGCTTTTGGCTTTTCAACACTTTTCGTAAATAAATAGATATTTTTCAACCTCAAAACCTCGTACCACAAATTTGAGACTGCCCATAGTATTAGAAAATTACAATTGATCTGCGTCGTCGCTTCGATCTGAAAACAATGGGGAAAAAAAATAACCCTGGAATCAAATTACGAAATGGTGATATACGGAACAGTGGGGTTTACTGGTTAAATTGTAAAATGGCTAATAACATGATTATTGAACACGAACCACCACATCCAAATAGCCAAATAATCAATCAGGAAGTACTGCCATGTTTCGACGCATAAAACTTGTTGAAATTTAATATTACTACGGTTTGTGGTACAGGGGGGCCCAGCAGGATATGTAAATTCGGTAAATTGTAACATCTATGGGAAATTTAGGAAGCAATATATCATGGAAAAAAAGGGACAATAGGTGCCTGACAGAATACAACAAATTGAAATTGAAATTTCAACCTACATCAAAAGGATTATAACACGTTTGTTTCTATGGTTCTAATTAAGCAAGCTGGAATTCGTATTTGGCACATCTTTTGTGTCATCAAAGGGTATTTAGACTTGGAACCGATACTGGTATTGTGTTGAACTCTAGGAGTTGCTTACTTGTATATATGGGCTCTTTAAGAACACCTTAAATTGAAATTGAAGATTTGACAAACTAAATCTTATTGACAATAAATATTATAATGCGTAATTTTTCAATGGTTGCAAAATGATAAAAAATTGCAAAAAGACAAAATACCGCTCATGAGAATCGAAGAGGCGGTTATTTATAGAACTAGATTATTCATCTACACCTACAGACAACAATAAGTATATATACCAGAAATAGCTTACCCCGAACGTAAGCTAGTACCTTCGAAGTAAGTTTGTGTTTGATATCATGTCTATTCTGTAGTATTATGTGTTATTTGAGAAGTTTCTATTCATGTATAAACAGTTCTTGATTACCAACTAAAGTTAACCTCTAGTGTTATTACAACAACGCATTAATGCTTTAAAATATAATTCCCTGACTAACTTACATGGTATAACATTAGATCAGATTATTTTACAATTCAGAAAGATTTGGAAGCAATATGTTAGACATTAAATCAATGAAGATATAGCTTCCAATCCTTCATAACATGATGGGATATATTGCCAACAACTTTGTTTGTTTTCTGTTGTATAAGCAACGGCTTAGCAGAAATTATCAATTCCAACACAAGACCGAAGGATATAATCCTACCATTTTATGATGGAAGTATTGGAATTATATATTACAGAAAGTTGAATTGGCACAAAAATCAATATCAACTAATCGAGATCTAACTGAGAATATATCCATACAATAAGAATCCATTTTGGTGTGTTCTTTGACAATTGCTTCGAGCACAATGTCCCGTTGATTATCATGGGACTACCTAAAATCAATCGAAATTTCAAATATTCCACCTCAATTAACCCCAAAATCGTGGGGGCACTTGTTTACAAATTGAAAATGTTATTTTGGTACGATTAATTAAATTCATTGCTGCAAACACCGAGATGTAACTTTGTCCTTGTGAAAGCTCAGAGGTAATAAGGGGATATCACATTTGAGCAAATTTACCACTGTAGGAATATTTTATCAAAATTAAATTTTGGGGAAACCAACAATGCAGTTAAAGATTTAAGATACAGTAAGAATTTTGCTATAAACCTCTGCCCATAGATTGACTAAACGGAGTAGATGATTGTAAGCAATTTCACCCAACATTGGTAATGTTTTTTTAATTCACTTCCTATTTAGGTTTTAAGATAAAAAATATCAAAAAATAACTTAGGAATAGTAGCTTGGCATAATTTCTCCGCAAACGGACTATATTTTCCATCCGATTTGTACGATTCAAACCAATAGACAAAGAAACTTACACAACATTAACCTCAGGAAAAATTTTCACAACCAAGACTGATGCTGTTAGCGGAGTACGAGAAAGATAGTATGTTACACACGCCATTGAATCAAGTTTGAATTTTATAATTCCGGAGAACAATGTATAATGCGAAATCTTAAAACTCGGATTTGATATTTTTTCTTGCCGTGGATCAATGATAATCCGAAATTAATTGCGAAACTATAGATTTTTTACGGACGGACAAGCATTGATTTGATTAACCATAACAGTAACCCCTTGATCCGTACGGAACTTAGTAAACCAACCACCATACACCAAAAAAAAAAAAATCCCTTGAATCATAAAGTGGTTCAACAAATCTTATTTGGTGGAGTAATAATTTATCCATACTCCACTATATTCCCCCACGAATTCTGCAAGTTGTCTCCATTTTCTTCCCCTTGTGAAAAGTCGACTACACAATAGTAAAAAATAACAGTAAATTTGCTCTAATAATATTCAAATGAAAAAGTTATCTCTAGATACATGCATCCTGAGATTGACTAATTATCAAACGATGAGATATCTGGCATACATTCCGTTCCACTTATTGCGGAACATATGATGGTGGCTTTATTATTGAAATGTTAGAAACATTGTACACCGTATGATGGTGGCTTAATTATTGAAATGTTAGACGCCAAGTCAAAAATATCTGGAGATTTGTGTTGTGGGGAATTATTTTTTCATGCTACCCCAATTAAATTGATCCAGATTCGAATCTATTAATCCTCTCGGCAGTAAGTCGCCACCTATTTGACACTGCCTTTAATTTTACTACAATTTAAATTCTCATTTGAGAGGCCCACACAAACATACATGGTTTGTATTTTTTACCCCACGCCGTAAAAATAATCTGAAATCGGAACATTCGTTAATCCGCAGTTTCGATTGTCCAAGCCAAGAAATATGTCAAAGAATTTGTCCGATTATCATTGGTTGATTGCCAGTAATATCGGTGTTGATTACTGAAGAGAGGACCATTCCGTGGACCAAACCATGTATGGCCTATAATAATTAGACGCTGACGCATAAGAGAGCGCAATTACAAGCTATAAAGTTATTTAGGTTGTAAAGGGCGGGGGAATCATAATGGGTGGTCTGGTGATTAGTTTTCTAGTTTGGTTTTACGAGGATATACGAACATATCGGCTTAGTTATTGTATTGTTCCAAAACTGTTCCTAGTAAACCACATATATATTACTAAATATAATCTAAAACAGGCTCCGCTTTTGTAGATTCACTCTAAAATGATTATAAAACAATTTATTAACGGTGTCAAATTAGTCTCCATCTTCAAACAGTTGTTGCGGGTATTTTTACGGTTTTTTTTTTATTTTTTTTTCCGTTACGTAATTACATTGTATTTATGTAGCTATATACACAACCAGATCCCCCACAATTTTAGCAATTCCGACAATCATTCCATAATTCCAAAATTGCATGGTTATTCCATGTTTATACAATGAATTAGTCCATGTTTCACTCCAATATTCATTCCGAGATGCATAGCTAGTTAATTTCAATATCAATTGCATAACTGAAAAAAAATGCCTATAAAAAGGATTGGGATGCCGCCAGACTTAATTAAATTTCTACAATATCAACAACATGGTTAAGAACTATACCCCCAAACTCTGGGTGTTATTCGCAGCATTGGTCTGCGTACTTCCATTTTTCTCCAACTTTGTTAAAGCTGAAGATTCTTCGGATTATATTCAAGTCACTAATGATAGATACAGACTTGGTTATCATGTAGCCGCTACAACCGGATGGATTAATGACCCAAATGGGTTTGTTTATTTCCAAGGTTACTATCATATCTTTTATCAACATCATCCATACAGTGCTGAATGGGGTCCTATGCATTGGGGCCATTCGAGAAGTAAAGATTTAGTACATTGGGAAACCTTACCTATTGCTTTATATCCTGGTGACCCAGAAGATAAAAATGGTTGTTTCTCAGGAAGTGCCATTGTAAAAGATGATACTTTATACTTATTGTATACTGGTAATACCTACGATGACGACATCAATAATGGCTGGCAAAATCAAAATATGGCGTATTCCACAGATGGTATTAATTTCTCAAAATATGAGAACAATCCCGTTATCGCACATGGACCTGAAGACGGTACTACAGATTTTAGAGATCCTAAAGTTTGGGAAGAAAATGGTATTTACTACATGATTGTTGGTAATAAAGGAGACGACGGTTTGGGCAGAGTGCTTGTCTATAAATCTACAGATTTAAAAGAATGGGAATACGTCGCTCCAATCACTAAATCTAAGAGCGTTGAAGAAGAAGGGTATATGTGGGAATGTCCTGACTACTTCACATTAAATAATATGGATGTCATCTTAGCTTCACCACAGGGTATGGCTCATCAAGAAAAGGAATGGCTCAACGAAAATCAAAATGTTTACATGTTAGGACATTTGAGTAAAGACAAGACAACATTTACTCGTGGTGAACTTATAGAACTGGACCATGGTCATGATTTCTATGCAGCTCAAACAATGGAAGGTCCTGATGGAAGAAGAATTCTTATTGGTTGGATGGAAATGTGGGGCAATGCTATGCCTGAACAAGCAGACGGCTGGGCTGGTGCTTTAACCTTACCTAGAGAGCTCACATTAGAAAATGGTAAGTTGTATATGAAACCTGTCAAAGAATTAGAAACACTTAGAACTCAAGAATTAGATTCTAATACCATCTTTTTAGAATCAGCTACATTAGTATCTGATAAGTCATCATATGTTGAAATTAACGTTGAGCATCACTTTAAATTTAAAACAAATGATCAAATAACTACTTCATTTGAATTAAAAGACGCTTCCGACCAATTATTGTTTTCTTTGAAATATGATACAAAAACAAGCGAATTTGAATTATATCGTGCTGATAGCGGTACCTCAAGATGGACAACCATCTCCGCTTCCAAAAAGCTTCAATTACAAGTATTTATTGATAAAAGTTCTGCCGAATTATTTATCAATGATGGTGAAGCTGTATTTTCCGAACGTTATTATACTGAAGATGTACCAAAAGTCTATATCGATGCTTCGAGTGGTGTTGATACCAAATACTCTGTGTATGAACTTGATGGTGAAGCCGTACAATATTAAAAGTTTGTCACTTCTTGAGTGTTTTTTTTTAATTCCAAATGTATTATTGAATAATACATTATCAAACTTCTACAAGAGGTTTTTACTACGGTTTCCTCTCCCTAAACCCCGCGTGAAAGAATAGCCCATGGATGGCTAAGGTGGTGCTGCTAATTGCTATTATGGTTATTTTATAGTACAGTTTTAGATATTTATAGGTTTTTTTCAATACATGCATATAAAAACAAAAAAAAATTAAGCATTAGTATGAGCATATAAGGCTTAGAATAATAGAATTGGATGAGAGATTACTGATTTTACCACAAAAATAGTCTTGTTTGCTAGTAATACTTCAATACTCGCTACCCTCGTATTTCTCATTAAATATTATTATCTAGGCAACTGCTTCACTAGGGATCAATCTTGGGGTCACACTTACCTTGTTATTAAGTTTGAAATAATCGAAAATATTAAATAAATAACTGTAAAACGGGCTTATAACCAATGAGGGTTTTTTCCATTGATGGTTACCCTAGAAAATTGTGTTGGTCTTGTTTATATGGATAATTTTAAAACTCATTATACTTGTGATGATCTAATTCACACCTAGAAAAAAAAATAGGTATGGAGGATCATTCAACTAAGTTTGCTAAAAAGTCTAAAAAGTCTAAAAAGAACAATAAACCATTAAGACTTCAATAGATCCTAACCTATCCAGCCAACGGTGATATATAAAATGACCACTAAGAATATAACAACTTAAATAAATAGTTTGCAAATTAAGAAATATAAAAAATATCTCAACTTAACCACAATTCTTGGTTACCAATTACGCAATTCTACATATAAGAACCCCATCTTACGAAAAGGCTTTTCAAGCCTTTTCGTAAACTAATTTCAATCCTTTTGGTAGACTAAATTTTTCACCTCAAAATCACAGTCGACAACTTCCCATAATCATAAAATCTGTACCTTTGATCTGCGTCGCTTCGATCTTAAAACAATGGAGAAAAAAATAACATTTGATCAAATTACGAAAGATAATCGGAACACCGGGTTTACCTTATGATGAATCTGGTGATTCATCTCCATGGTTACTATGAACACTCTTTTATTCTGTGTCTTCTAGAGGTTAAATGTCGTGCTGGAGTTTGTTGACGCATGGTCAAGTACTAAAAATAGACTACACGTATTCACTCGATTGAATGAAACATAAGCCTGGGATAGAGAGTGTAGATAGATCATACTGTGTAGATTGTAAGTAGACAAAAAATAGTAAGTATACAATTGATAAACTAGTTGAGTGGCACACTCAACTAGTTACTAAGTTTGTCAATTGATGTTGCAACTCCTTAAAAAAAAAAACTGCAGAATTGAGTGAACAAAATTTTGACTCATGCACACCCTTAAATTTTTCTATTGCCTTCATCCGCAAAATGTTGGTGGTAGCTTTTGATTCTAGCTGCATTCATTCATTTGCATCCTTCATTTTTATAAGGGGTTTCTAACATGAGTAAGGATAACCTGGGCTCTTCCAAGAAGGCCAACATCCACATTGCACATAGAAGGAGTCCTTCTGAATTGACCACTCTAATGGGTATGTTTACAAGAAGAGAAGTGTAACTTTCAGTACTAACATATATAGTTGAGCAATATAATCTCCAGCGTCAGCTTGAACAAGTTCAAGCCCAGCAGAAACAGATCATGCAACAGCAGCAGTTGCAATTCACCTATCCTCCAGAAGGTCAAAGCTCTAATCAATTGCAGCCACAGTCGAACAATTGGTCGCACTCCAGATCTTCTTCCATTAATTCGCAGTCTGGTGGTCACAGAAGAACAAATTCTGGTCAGGGCCAAGGTGCACAAGGTCATAATAGACGTCACTCTCTAGGGTTGAACGAAGCTATAAAGGCTGCTGCTAGTCAAAGACAACAAAACTCGAAAAGTATTACTCCAACTGTGGGGGAGGGGGAAGACGAACGGGGCTCGGGCTCGAGCTCGGGGAGTGGTAATTTTAAATTTCCTCCTGATGAAAATAAAGCGCCTCAGTCTCCAAGCCATTCACGCTCTAGATCCTTGGCTTATGGCCAACCTTTCAAGTTCCCTCCTGATAATGAATCAAACGATCCATCATTTTTGCCTCCTACACCTAATTTCCAAATTACATCCCCAGAAAGATCGCACCAAAGAAAAGGGTCCCACTACCGTTCCAACTCAAGAAACTTTGATCCTAATGGTCAGGCCAATATGAATACTAATTGGAGATCGCAACAGCAATCTTCTGGAGGTGGGTTCAATAGAGGTGGCCACTCCAGACA
>JAXQKE010000016.1:0-99315 GCA_037042355.1 Candida sp. Y128-05E | reverse complement strand
TCCGGTTGGGCTTTTATTGTTAAGAATAAGGAAAATGGTGCTTTGGATGTCGTTACTACCGCTAATCAAGACACTGTTGGTGGTTCATTAGTTCCATTAGTTGCTATTGATGCCTGGGAACATGCTTATTATTTACAATACCAAAATGTTAAAGTTGATTACTTCAAAGCTATTTGGAAGGTTATCAACTGGAAAGAAGCTGAATCTAGATATTTAGTTAATTAAATGAATAAACCCGAAGAGTTTATTAATTTTACTTAATCAAAATCATTAAATAGTTTTGTTTATTGATATTTACGTTACATAATAAAAGCAACAACTTGTACTTTCTTTCTCGTAATCTATTTATCTATTTATCTATTTCTGAAGGCATCTTTCGGATTTTTTTTTTCAATGATTTCCATTGTGTTTTGTTTATTTGATATTATATAGGGACATATCTATTCAAAGAAGAAACACAACTTCAACTTAATCGCTCCACTAATTTATCCGTAATACAATTCTAATTCCTTAAGGCACGTAATCGTTCGGCCAATTTATCTTCTTTTTCTTCGGTCATATTACTTACTGGAGGTGCAGCGATTTCCACTTGAGTTTCATTCAATCCTTGTTTCATTTCAATACCGGCTTCGTCTGCAACTTGACTTAACAAATCATCGACTTGTTCTTGAGGTGTGGTTAATGCATTAACATTATTTGTTGCAGACTCATAATAATTAGTTGACGCATCCAAATCTTCAAATTGGGTTTCAAATTTCTCCATAACTAAAGATATTCTTTCAAGATTCATTGTCTGTAATGCCTTATCCATCCCTTTGATCACTTGTGTCATATTTCCAGTCACTGATCTCATAGTGACTGCGGTTTGCACTCGCGATGCTACAGCGTCTATTCTTGATGCTAATCTTAATAAATTTACACGTTCATTAGATTTTCTAATAGCATTCTGGGCATATAACAGGGCTATATCGTTATTACCTTGGGTCAAAGCTTTTTTGATTTTTGCCTTCTCTTGTAATTCTTCTTTGGCTGCTTTTGATGCTTGTCTATTTAGTTGTTTAGCTGTGAATTTCAACTGAAATAATGACTGTTCCAATCCTGCCATAATTATTATATTCTAGTGTATTATATTCTGTTCTTGTGTATTCTGATGGTTCCCTGGTTATCAGATTTAATGACATTTTGTTCACCTGTATATAAACAAATTCCAAATCGAGCCTCAGTTGCAAATTGTCAATGAATAGAAAACGTTTTCCTGGTAATTACACTTGAGAATCTTTGAACATGTCAGCACCTTGCCATTGCTGTGAAACAACTGAGAAGAAACAACTGGAAATTGACTCCACTGTGTTAGCAGAATTTAAAGATGAAAATCACCCTGCAAATTTGATTTGTCAATTGTGTAGGTTGTTTTATGACAATGGTTGGGTCACTGGGACCGGTGGTGGTATTTCCATTCGAGATGTCGAAGGTCCCAATCCAAATTTGGTATACATAGCGCCTTCGGGAGTACAAAAGGAAAGAATTAGACCTTGGGAAATGTTTGTAGTTGAATTACCTGGGGAAAAATTGATTAAATCACCCAATGATGTACCTAAAGAGTTAACAAAATCATATAAATATAAACCTAGTGCATGCACCCCATTATTTATGAGCTGTTACACAATGCGAGATGCTGGTGCTTGTATACATACCCACTCGCAAGCTGCTGTCATGATGACATTATTTGCTGAAGCTAAGGGTGTCAATGAATTCAAAATTAGCCATATTGAACAAATCAAAGCGTTGCCCAAATTGAAACTTAATGAGAGTTCGGGCAAAATTGAAAAAGTGGGTAGTATGGATTACTTCGATACCTTGACCATCCCTATCATTGATAACACTCCTCATGAAGAAGATTTAACTGATAGTTTGCAAGAAGCTATTAGAAATTATCCAGGTACCTCAGCAGTATTAGTTAGACGTCATGGTATATATGTATGGGGAGAAACGGTTTGGAAAGCAAAGGTTTATAATGAAGCTATTGATTATTTGTTGGAATTGGCCGTGAAAATGGAACAACTGAAGATTCCTTTGGTAAAAGAATCTAGTTAGATTTTTTTTAGTATTTTTATTTCTATTTATAACTCCAGTACTTTAGTATAGTGTAGACATTTTCACAACGGATTCTTTGTATCCTTTAGTATATCACCCTTGACTTTGCTCCAATCAATATCTTCATCCTCGTTGACTTCTCCGACACATACAATATTCCCCCCACGTAATAGATACAATCCTAGTTGCAATTCCTGATTCTCTTCCTCTTCCTCGGGATATATGATCCTCTCGACACAATTACTAAGTATAATGTTTGTTGAATTGTCCCAACCTTGAAGAATACCTTCAAAAAGCCTAGCATCGGTGGTAATAACCCGTACTTTTTCTATAAATAGTTAGTATATTGACCTTCACTATATCTCTAATCACTTATACATACTCTCAGCGAACTCCTTAAGGTCTGACATTGGTAATATTGTTGTTATAACTAAATAATCTTTCACCACTCATATTTTTCATCTCAGTCGCATTGAGAAATGCTGCAAAATCACCAAGTTTTCACACAATGGATACAACTACACAACTAACAGACTATTCTGATGATTCTATGTTTAATTATGATGCTAAACTTACCCAAATACCATATATAGGAAAAAATTTGGAATTAACTGATAAACTGGCATCAAATTGTGATACAATTATAAAATGGGCATCAAGGATTGAGTTAGAGTCGATTACAATGAAAGAGGCAATTGACAAAGTAGTGGAAACAACAAAGAATCCAAATACAGCTGATATAGATAAATGTGTTTCAAAAGTTGATAAGAATATTGATTTGTTGAAATCAATGATTGATGGTGTGAAAACCCAACACGGTGCCACATTTGCTGCAACCTACACTGTTTTACAAGATATTCGCTCAAATATAATGTTTATAAAAGAAGCATTTGACATCCATAATAAAACCCAACTTGAGTATACCAAAGCTATCAGTTCACTTTTTAATGCTTTCCAAAAAGAAGAAGAAGTGAGAGAAAGAGAACATTTGGTAATTAAAAACGAGATTGGTGAAGTTAAGCACTACTTGAGTCTCTTGCTACCTTTAGTTGACAAGATTCAAAGATCAAGTCTTCAAACACCAGAGCTTACTCAGGAATACCCTTCAGTGGATAAGATTAAGAAATCAAGTCATCAAACACCACACGTTACTCAGGAACACCAGAAACAGCCTGAACCAGTCCAACCCACACCCACTGATTCACCTCCAGCATTTACAGAAAGCAAAGGTGCAAGAGTTAATGGAGAACTGAGTGAGCGGCTACATTGGAGAAGGTCATGGGTTTGGAGTTGGTTTGTTCAAGACCATACAAATCCGGATCTTGCTCATTGTAACTACTGTAATGGAGTTGTCAAAACAAAATTGGGTCGTCGAACATTATATCTTGCAGATCATTTAAAAACTCACAATTTGACTAAACATTCGATAAATCAGTCTCCTGAAAATCAGCATCAAGCACCTGAGGTTACTCTACAACCTGAACTAGTCCAACCCTCTTCATCTGATTCACCTCAATCATTTACAAAATGCAATACAAGAGTTAATGGAAGAGGACGTCTGAGAACTTCGTGGGTTTGGAACTGGTTTGTTCAGGACCTTACAAATCCGGATTTAGCTCGTTGTGACTACTGTAATCAAGTTGTCAAAACAGAATTGAGTCGTCGAACCGTATATCTTATTCAACATTTAAGAGCTCACAATTTGACTAAACAGTCGACAAGTCGTTCTCGACAAATTCCAAGACAGAGGTTTGGTATTATTCAACCTAGCAAAGAGAAACTATGTACCAGTTCAACCAAATTAAAAGGAACTCAGCATGCTGTTCCACATCAAAGTTCCAATTCAATTGTTACTCAATGTGCTCCTTTTACGGAGCACAAGTCCGGAGTTACAGAAATGAGTGAGAACGTGGTATTAAAAAGAAATTTACTAATGCAAGAGAAGAACTCAGAAACAAACCCTGTTATACAATCAAATATTGGTCTGAGGCTACCATTAGTAGCTACTAAGAGCAAAAAAAGGCGAATCTTTTAATGGACCCTCTCATGGAACCCTGTCCGGATTTAGGCAATAAGTTCGTTTACGGCTAAAACCCACTCGCGAACCCAAACCTTAACTATAAAAATTTATCCGAGACGCACAATTTTGTTAGGCATCTCAAAAAAATCAATGAGGTTGCAAAATCCTGCCGCAAAATCGCTGTTGGATACTGTTTGTGGCATTCGCCCAGAGGCAAAATTTAAATTATTCAAAACTACTAACAAATTTATGAGTCATGAAACACTGAAGCCATTTAAACGTTGCGGAATATGCAAAGTATGTAATTCCAACGGTTAAAAGAGCATCGCAAGAAGTTATGAATTCTTCTCAGTTTACTTTTATCATTATACACTTGATATGAATCCAAATACATCAAAGAAGGAAGAAAGGAATGACCATCATCAAACTGAGTTAGAGGTTTTGCAGTCAGATTCAATTCGTTCTGAACCAATTCGAACTGGAAAATGGAATTCATTTGTCGATTCCTTTAAACCTGCTGTTGGACGAGAAATTCAGGATGAACATGATTTGGAGCTTACTGAAATAGAAAGAATCAATCATAATGCTGCAAATTCTAGTTTATCTCGAGGGTTGAAGTCAAGACATTTACAAATGATTTCGATTGGATCAAGTATTGGAACAGGTTTATTTGTAGGTTCCGGTTCTGCGTTAATGACAGGAGGACCAGCAGGTGTGATTATAGGGTGGTTTATAATATCCACAGCACTTTATGCAACTATGCAAGGTTTAGGTGAATTATGTATCGCCTTTCCAATTAGTGGTGGTTTCAATGTTTACGCTAGTAGGTTCATCGAACCTGCTGTTGGGTTTGCAATTGGTTGGAATTATTTTATGCAATTTTTTGTATTGTTGCCATTGGAATTAGTTGCTGCATCTATTACAATTAAATATTGGAATCAAGATTTGAATCCAGATATTTTTGTTGCTATATTCTGGTGTGTCATTGTATTTATAACATTATTGGGAGTCAAAGGTTATGGCGAAGCTGAATTTATATTTTCATTGGTTAAAGTAACAGCAATTATTGGGTTCATTATTTTGAGTATAGTTTTAATTGTTGGTGGAGGTCCATCTCATGAATTTATAGGTGGTAGATATTGGAGAAACCCAGGACCATTTGCAAATGGATTTAAAGGGGTGTGCTCGGTATTTGTCACTGCAGCTTTTAGTTTAGGAGGAACTGAAATGATTGGTTTAACTTCAGCCGAAACGACTAATGTTAGAAAATCGCTTCCAAAAGCTATTAAACAAGTATTTTGGAGAATTACCATTTTCTATTTGATTTCGTTGACGATGATTGGTTCTTTGGTCAGCAGTCAAGATGAAAGATTGATTGGTGCTTCTTCAGTTGATGCTACAGCATCACCATTTGTTATTGCAATTGTTAATGGTGGTATCAGCGGCTTACCAAGTGTAATCAACGCCGTTATTCTTATTGCAGTGTTATCGGTTGGTAATGCATCAGTTTATGCTACTTCAAGGTCATTAAACTCCTTGGCTGAACAAGGTATGGCTCCAAAATGGATGGGATATATTGATAGAAGTGGGAGACCACTTGCAGCAATTGCCATTACCAATATATTTGGTTTATTTGCATTAATTGCCGCAAGTGATTCACAAGTTGATGTGTTCAACTGGTTGCTTGCTTTATCAGGTCTCAGTACTATTTTCACCTGGATTTCAATTAATTTGAGTCATATTCGATTCAGAGCAGCTTTATCGGCCCAAAATAGAAACACCAGTGAATTGTCATTTGTTTCTCAATCTGGTGTTTGGGGTTCGGTTTATGCAATTAGTATTAATTTCCTTGTGTTGGCCGCACAATTCTGGATAGCATTATTCCCAATTGGTGGGAAACCAAACGCTTATGATTTCTTTTTATCGTATCTTGGTTTGCCTGTTATCATTGCAACCTGG
Organism: Candida sp. Y128-05E; assembly: GCA_037042355.1. Taxonomy (NCBI): domain Eukaryota; kingdom Fungi; phylum Ascomycota; class Pichiomycetes; order Serinales; family Debaryomycetaceae; genus Candida; species Candida sp. Y128-05E. The sequence continues at coordinate 93,242 of JAXQKE010000016.1, read as the reverse complement.
GGATTCTGGAAAATTTATAAAAGAAATTGGAAATTATATATTAAAGCAGAAGATATTGATATTGATTCTGGTCGATCAACTTTAGATTTCGATCTTATACTACAAGAAAAAGTTGAAGAGGAACAATTACGCTCCCAACAATTTGTCTTAAAAAGATGGTTCAACTTTTGGTGTTGAATAATTGTATAGTAACTAAATAAATAGAATGTAACATAGATATCTTAGAGGGAACAAGAAATTGAAATATAATTATTAATAAACGAATATCATTAAAAATTCTACTAACTGTTATGAAGTGAATAGAGTCCATTGTAACATAACGTAGTTGACATTCAAGTAAAGAAACTAGTCAACTTTAAAATATTTGGTTGCAAAAAAATCTAAAAAGAAAAGCCCAACGCGGGGGTCGAACCCGCAACCTTTTGATACCACTAAGTGTCTCCTTAAGAGTCAAACGCTCTACCGATTGAGCTAGCCAGGCTGTTTTCGAAACGTTTGATTTTCCAGATTAATAAGAGAATAGATGTTTCTAAAGCAAAAATATGGCGCTACCTGAAAAACGTATATACTTTTGAAGTTGATTTTTTTACACATCTAAAGGGGTGGTGGGGTTGCAAATCTGATTGAATATAAACATGATCTAACTATTCAATAATTGTCTATTATATCGAATCGATTCAACTCAAAAAAATTGAAATCTTGATAATTTTCAACCTTTCATGATTTTGCAATTAAATTCAACTTTTATAAATATTAACTGGCAAAAATCAATTAAAATACAATACGTGGTGGTGACGGGTTCGAAGTCAGGTGTTATTAAAGTACTCAATAATATTCTCACATTAAGTATATACTAAATTATTACTTTATAATTTAAGGATTATATATTATTTCTAAGTAAATGTAATATACAATATGCAATGCTAGATTATACAAATTATCTATATTATTTCAGATTTTTCATTAGTATTGAAATTGGTGGTGGATGGTTTATCCAAAATGCTATCATCATGATTCATCAATTCAGAATTAGGAGTTGAGCCTTGTTTATTATTCGATTCATTATTTTGTGCCCAAGACATTAACAGATTGGTTGTGTCATTTCTAGTGGCATCTCCTCCCGGAGATGATGCGGTGGGATTTCTCTTTTCAAAATATGAATCAGAATTTTCGTTACTCTCAGAAGTTATCACTGGAGAAGAAGGCATATTGCGAACGGTGGCATTTTTGATATCCAAACTATTATCCAATGGAGTAAGTTTATCATTTCTGAATGATTTCATTTGTGGTAATTCTATATCATTAGTTGATTTAGAATCTTGAGGCGTGAACTGTCCATCTGTAGGAGTAGGCTCAGTGGTGAAAAGTGAATTTACCCAATCTTGATGGAAAGCGGGACTAGACTTTTCTGATGTTGCAAATGATTTACCCAACATACTTTCAAAATCTTCAATATTGGGAGATTGTGGAGGAGGATAATTTTCTTTATCGTCACCATCATCGTAAATATTAATGACCCTGGTATTAGATTTTTCCGCCATCATTGGTGGAGTAATCCCCTGAGGTTGTGGTAATGGATCAATATCAGTTAATGGCCCTCCGTAATTATGTAATTGATTCATGAAATCATTGATCTCATTGAAATTAGGAGTTGACAAAGCATCGGAATGGTTGGTATTTATTTGGGAGTTTGATTTTTGATTTTGAATCGCCTGATTGATAACCGAAGGTGTATGTGTTGGGGTTGGAAATTTATGAAATTGTGGGACACTAGGACTGGATGCAAATTTATTTGACCTCTTGGCCGCAATAGCCGATAGCGATCTTTCATTGTAATTGGAACTCTCAGAGTCTAATCGAACATTGGCGCTGGGTTTATTATATTGAATATTGCTGGAGTAATTATTTGAATTTTCATTAACCTTATTACTTGTAGACGAACAAGATTCAATTGCGGCAGCGTTAGCTTCTTCCTTCTTTTTCAATTCTTGTTTATACTTTTGTTGTTGTAAGTACTTCTTAACTACACCTTCCGGTCTCATGAACCCCTTATTTCTCAAAAACAAAAAACAAGCATTACACAAGGGACCAAACATACCATCATAATGTTTTTTGTCAAACTGTTGGGCACGATGAGATTCAAAATAATTGGGGTGAAAACCAGTTTCAAAGTATCTCCAGGTTATTGATTCAACGGTAGCACAATTTGGGTTGACACAGAGTAGTCCATGATTTTTGGGTAATTTTGTATGATTAATGGTATGGGTTCTTTTCGAATCCAAATCTTCGAAATCGGGAAGTGCTTGAAATGATGAGGATTTGTTAGTGATATCAAAAGATGGCTTATATGGCGGTTGCTGGGGAGTGTAAGGTGAAGTTTCAAACACTGTATCAGTGTCATCTTCCTGAGCTTCCTCTTCATCGATATTCAGGGTATTTTCCTGTTCCTGTTCTTCGCCAATTCGATAATCAGCATCATCGGTCGAATCACTTAGCGCTTCCTCTTGAATGGGGGAAGATATTAAAGGTATTTGCGTAGTCATCGATCGTGTACGTATAGCACTCATGGCATCACTAGTCTTTCTATTTCTCTTGGCAGGATTATCCAATATTTTAGGCTGCAAAAATGGTGCTGACTTGAAACGGTCTTTCACTGAAGACGAATCATATTTACTTGGTCTGTTCAATTTATCTTGATTCATGATATTGAACATAGAAGGACTGGGGATGTGTGAGAATATTGGTAGTGATTTAGTTCTGGTAGCTTTTATGGCCGACGACATGGAAGATTTCATTTTTTTTTGGCCGTACGGTTGTTGTTGTTGTCGCTGTTGATGATGGTGTTGCAGCAGCAGCTGCAGCAGCAGCTCTATTTGTCGTTTCTCTTGATTTGTAGTTTGAGGAGCTTCAATAGTATGCAATTTCAATCTAATTTCCAAAGTCAAAGAACTTGAATTAGAATTATCACCAAACAAAAAACTGGCAGACAAGTTCTGACAAACCCTCCCAGGAATCAAATGAGTCTTTGAAGATGTGATTAAAGAAGATAACTGTCCGTTTGAAACAAACGGTTCTTCGGGCTGTTCGGTCAAATCTTTATAATACACCGCATAATCTTCAGTAGTCAAATGAAAGTTTTCAGGAGAATTACTAATAATTTGCTGAATACATGTTTTCAATTCGACAGCACCTAATGTTATTATCTCATCTTGTTCTGTTGTAGCCAAAGGATTATGTATTTGGGCCACTTTAACTAAATATGTTTGTTTTGACCTAGACAAAAACACCGTGGGAAGATTATTGAACGAGTACAATACCTTGATTTGCATTCGTTTATGGTTAACTTCAGTCATATCATAAACAAATATAAAAATAACAAACTAGTAAGACCAAAATAAGAAACTAAAAAAAAACCAAAACAAACAAAATGATCACTGTCACTTTATATATATATCACAGAAAAACAAATGACCAATTGCTAAGTAAAATATCGCAATAAAAACAAAAGAATAATGTTAGTGAAATTATTTAATCTAAACTTTTTCCCAAGTAAATCTTCTGCTGCAGTTGGCGTTGTTTTGATTTCGCAGCTAAATTTTTATACGCGTGGAGTTTTCGCGTACGACGACAGAGATGGAGATAACACCCAGAATGGAGCCATCGAACCAGCACAGGGATGGGAGATTACTTTTTATTACTTTTGTGATATAAAGTATATAACCAAAGTAGTAACAAGTATCTATCAATAAAACTTCACACTATCCTTCTATCAATAAACGTTTATAATATCACCAAAAAACTGCCACATTTCGCAGGTATGCCAGATGAAATTCCAATTGCTATTGTTTAAAATATTATCGACTAAAGTCTATAATTAGTCTACATTCTATATACAGCGGAGATTAATGAGATATTGCAATACCTATAAACATATACCTAATCAATTTCTTTTACTTCATTATTCAATGGAGTTTTAAAATGAACGTTGTAAGTATATTTGTCATTGTTAGATAATTATCGGCTATATTCTATTAGTCTATTCTATGTACAGAGGGATCTATATTAGCGTTTATGTACAGAGGATTAGTGATTTATCCGTGCTAATAATTAGAAATGCTTTTTGCAAATTATCTCCAGCGATGGTTACTTATCGACTAAAGTCGATATCTATGTACATTTAATCCATGCCAATAATCTCTCTAACCTTTTGCATATTCTTCCCAGCAATCTCCCTTGCTCTATCTCTACCATTCTTACTAATCTGTTCTATATAAGCTTTATCAGTCATTAACTGGTCAAACATATGTCTCTTTAGTTTAAACTCTTCCACAATAATTTCAGTAACATGGTCTTTCAATTGTTTATGATTTTGAATCCAGGCTAAATCTGCGACAGTTTCGGGAATATCCTTCCCAGTTAATCCCGAAATAATCGTGATTAGATTACTTACACCCGGTCTACTCTCCAAATCATAAGTTACAGGCCCTTGTACTGAATCAGTCACTGCCCGTTTAATCTTACGGGCGATTTCCTCCGGGGTCTCGGTGATATAGACGCATGCGTTTTGGTCACGATCACTTTTACTCATCTTTTTCTGGGGGTTTCGTAACGATAATACTTTTTGATTTTTAGCAAGTACAGTGTTTGGGATTGTAAAGAAATCTTGTTTATAATCATGATTGAAGGTATTGGCAATACTACGAGTCAACTCTAAATGCTGGGCCTGATCTTCACCCACGGGGACGTGGGTGGAGTTGTATAGTAAAACATCGGCTGCTTGTAGTATCGGGTAACACAATAATCCCGCTTTTGTATTTTCCAAGGTTTTCTCATCGTATAATGAATTATTTCCCGATTTCAGTTTCCATTGGGTCATTCTATTTAAATGGCCCATACTAGTTTTACAAGTTAATACCCAGTTTAATTCAGTATGTTCAGGTACTGACGACTGGTGGAATAGTATACATTTTTCGGGATCCAAGCCACTGGCTATCAAACTGGCCATGGCTTCGTAACGATTCTGTTTTAATTCCTTGGCATCTTGAGACATGGTGATTGCATGTAAATCAGCAATTCCATAAATGTACTTTGACCCTTCACTACCTGATTCCGAGATTGTCTTCCATGATTTTATAGCTCCAAGGTAATTACCTAAATGAAATCTGCCTGTAGGTTGGATCATGGAGAAGATAGTTGAGTTATTGGGGATTTTCAGTAGAGAAGGAACGGACTGAACCGTGGCATAGTTCCTCGCATGTAGTACACCTCTCCTAAGCATCAAAAAAAGAAGTACTCCACTACTACCAGTACAAACTGAATATTTTCGCAGGGCTAGAAAAAGTTACTGGAAAATAATTAAACTATAAACAAGATATAGAATTGATTATAATTATAATTATAAACATTTGATAATTAACAAACATCAACAAATAAAGATGATGATTATTAATTATATTTTCAAAAAAGTAAGTATTAAACAATATTATAATAATTCATAATTCTTCAACTAGTAAACCTGGTAATCCTTTATTTAATACGATGAATATTATTTATAGTATTTTCTTATACCTTGTATACTGGTTGTTTTCATAACAAATGATATTTTATTAACTCTATTATAAGAGAGCAGAGAGGAGAGTAGGGGAAATGATATATACATATATATTCGAAGATTCTCAAGAGGTTGTTGTTTCTACTTTTTTGTGTTGGCAAATCTATTCATAAAATATTTTATTAAGTCCACTATACAAGCTATAAGAAAGAACAGAGGAGATCTTGGCTATATATTTATGAGCTCGGATTTCTCATTTAGATTGTGGTTTCATTTAGATTCTGGATAAATCCTGGTGTGGCTGTAAATCCATTCAATATTAATATTCTCTATTGTTTAACTTTTAGTGTTGGTACATCTATTCATATTCACTCTTCCGGCTCTTCATCTATTCACTCTCACGAGCCGAAGGGTCGCGATCATTTGCGATCGCTCACTCGCCTCACTCACTTAGTTAGTGAGCTTATGAGGACTCGCTCTTTTGAAAGCCCCCCAACCCTTCCACCTCAATCCCATTCTTCACCAACCTCTTTTCCAACTTCAATCTCTGCAACTCTCTCCACCTATTCAATTTCGAATACTCATGCAACTTAAAACCAAACACTTTGGGAACATACGTCTCTTTTGAATGCACAGGTATAGCTTGCGGAAAGCTTTGAAAGAACATGGCTGGAAATGATGTACCGAAATACGCACCATCGACCACCGAGTGTCTTCCACTCTTTGGATTAAACAAGTCTTCACACTTAATACAATACAACTTAACAGTAGTCACCCGTGGCTGGTCGTTAAGACCTATAGGTAACAAAGGATGCAACTGACAGTGCACACGAGGACAATAACCAAAGTCACCGTTCCTATACTTCTCAAACATCTTACTTAGACCACGGGATGTAAGGATATACCGAGCATGGATTAAACCATACAATATCCTGGCATTATGTTCTAGAGCTTCCCTATGTTCCTTAGGCTGGTTTTCTATATCCAACAAATCAGTAATTATATCTATCAAAGTGGGCAACTTGCTGACCTCTTGATTTAAACCAGTCAAATTGAACCGATCTCGAATGTATTCATCGTCTATATCACAAAAGTATTCATTCCCTTTAATTCCCAAAAACAAATCAATCCAGTATTCAGTGAAATCAGAACTAGAGTCTGACTCGTACTCTTCAACTCCTGTGTCTACCATTCTAACGTTGTTATTATCTCTTTCTAAAGTTTGTTTCTGTTTGACCTCTAAAATTTTTATGAGATGATAATTTTGTTTTTCTCAGTGGTGGGAAAGCGTGGTTGTAAGAAAAGCTACCACTTCTTAAGAATCAACATAACTCAGTCTACGCTTCTAATAAGGATAGTGTTAGTTCATCAGAGAGATAGGTCTGAAGTGTAGGATGAAGTACGTGAAAATACCGTCTGTTTACCATGACGGAGAGGTACATTCGTTAGATATTAGTTATGAAGGTGATAAGTTAGTGTCGAGTGGTAAGGATTGCAAGGTAAATGTCTGGAATATGGAAGATTTCTATAAGGTTGGTGAGAGTAAGGATGGAATTGAGGTGAAACCGGTACAAACATTTGATTATCATAAGAATTTGGTGAATATTGTACGTTGGAATCCAGTTAAAGCTGGTATGTTTGTTTCAGGGGATACTGCTGGTTATTTGTTTATCAATACTGATGGAATTAACAAATGTATTTTCCCCTTTCATAAATTAGAGCCTTCTCCAATCATTGATTTATCTTGGTCGAGTAATGGTAAACTTGTCGCTTGGACAACTCAAGATGGTAAAGTCTCCTTGTACGATGTAGACAAGGATACATATCAAGAATTGACCAAATTGACTCATGATAAGTTAACTATTCAAAGAAGTATTGCTTTTGATCCTACTGGTAATTACTTGATTACATTAGGTGACGATACCTTGATTTATCTCTACCAATATGTGTATGAAGATGGATACTCTTTTAGATTGATCCAGAAGATTTCAAAATTGTTGAATAAAAATTCGCTAAATGTTGATTATAAGAGGGTTAGTTGGTCCCCCGATGGGGAGTTACTTTCAATCCCTACGGCGTCCAAGAACCAAACTACCTTGATTTCGTTGATTAGCAGGTCGCAAAATTGGCAAAATAGAGTTAGTTTGGTGGGGCATGGGTTGGACTGTGAGGTGGTTAGTTTTAATCCGAAGGTATTTGATGATAGTATAAAATCTAGTGAAATTGTTGGGGAACAAAATCAAATTGAAACCACTGGTAATATACCCCAAATTCAAAGTGAACATAAACTGGAAAATCTGCTAAATTTACCAACTACACCAAGTCTATTTCAAAGTAACTTGGAAAATCAACCAACCCGACCAATCCAACCCAAGCAAGAAAATATCTACAATATCATTGCTACTGCAGGTTCAGATAAAACTTTAACGGTGTGGAATACTTCCAAAGAGACACCCATGTTTGTATTGAAAGATTTGGTCGACAAACCGGTGGTCGACTTGGCCTGGGACCCTAGTGGGAAGAATCTCATGCTTGCTTCCTTGGATGGCCATATCGGTATAATCACCTTTGATGATTTAGAATTGGGCACGGAAATTGGCCCGGAAATCAAATCAAAATTGGATTCATTTGTCACCGATTTTGTAAAACCACTCAACTTCAAGTACGAACAAGAACAAACTACGACAAGGGGAAAAAACCAAAACGTTATTGAACTATTGGAACAAAAGGATGCAATAGACACCACAAAACAAGAACCTGTGGCTGAAGATAATGCTGAGGAAAAAGCCAAGGAACCATCAAATGGTAAACCAGTCGAAGTAGAGCAGGCGCAGATCATTGGAGATATTGTTCCCGAAATTATCCCACCAGGCTCAACAGGTGAAAAGTCTACGGACATACTTCATTCAGCCATGAACACTCGAATATCAAAACCGGTAAAGCTGGTAGCTAAGGCAGCACCAAAACCTGTAACTGCCGACAAGCAAAAAATCACAACAAAAAATGGAAAGCGGAGAATTCAGCCCCTCTTGATCTCAAACTCAGGAAATAGCACTATTGCAGACAGCAACGGGAAGCTGAATGATGGCCCATCACTCGAATATTCTGAGAATTCACTGAAATCATTAATGGAATATGACAAACCTTCATATTCTGTTTCGGATGAGTTCCAAAAGCAGCACAAACGACAGAAAACTGACGATGCAACTAGCAATAAAAAGTTAAAGCGAGAACTTGAGCCGGTGAAATTTATAGGGTCAATTATTGTCAATCCCAACACGGCATTTGCCAAAGTTAGGCTCGCAGTTCCCAAATCTAGACTAGGCTTTCAACTCCCGACAAAGGTTGATGGTGAACATTGCGTTTTGGATATCAAGAATGGCTCAGGCAATGAAACGAAGCCGTCACGTATCACATATTTCAGAAAAGAAAAACAATTGTGGAGTGATTTTGTACCTCGATATCTTCAATTGGCGGTTGAAGGAACTGGATTCTGGGCTATTAGCACCGCAGATGGACAATTATTGACATATTCTCATGCATCGGGACGAAGAATTCTCCCGCCAATTATACTCGGTAGTCCACTTTCCTTTTTAGAAAGCCACAGTGAGTTTCTTATGGCAGTGACATGTATCGGAGAATTATTTGTCTGGAATATTGCAACCAAAAAAATCGAGTTGTCATCAAATATAATACCATTACTTGAAATATGTAATAAGTACCAGGAAGATGGTTTATCAAAGTCAGATAACATTTCAATGTGTTCACTCACTTACACTGGTATACCCGTTGTCACCTTATCAAATGGATCTGGTTATCTTTACAATAAAGACTTGGAAACATGGCAAACAATTACCGAGTCATGGTGGGCATTTGGTTCGCACTATTGGGATAGCACTAACGATAATAACAAGGCGAATTCACTAGATCAGGAAACGTCAATTGTTGAGCTTCTCGAACATAAAACCAATGAAGAAATCATTAGGAAAACAAGAACTGGTCGTGGGAAATATTTCAATAAAATTAACAAGAATATGATTATGAAAGAAGGGTTTGAGAATTTGGAAGACACCATATCAATAAGTCATTTGGAAAACCGAATCTTGTGTTGTGAGTTACTTGGGGACAATAAAGAATTTCACAATTTTTTCATAACCTATGCCAAAAGGGTATGTGAATTGGGATTAAAATCAAAATTGTATGAAATGTGTGACCAGCTTCTAGGTCCAGTCGAGCAAACTAAGGAAACGGAGATAAGCTCAAATTGGGTTTCAATAATCGGTGGTTATGACAAGCATGAGTTGTTGAAAGAAGTCATATACGCATGCTCAGCTTATCGAGATTGTCAAAGAATATTGATCCATTTCGGCAAGAAAATTGGAATTATCGATTTCGATGAGGGAGTAGATATTTTATAGGACTTTTTAATCTATGTACATTATCTTAATTTGAAAGTATTGGTGCTGTCCAATCTATATACATTATAACTTGAAAGTATTGGTGTTGTCCCACTTCTTTTCGCCCAACATTCCCCCGATTTCTCCTTGTTCATTGGTGACATTAAGCTTGGCGCCTGCGACATATTCCACAAACCCATCTGGTCCACAAACTAGGGACAAACTAGCATCCTTTTTCGGGATTTTACTAGTAGTCCTTGCTTGGTCCAAAGCATTTTCGTACCTGGGACCTCTATCTTCAACATCCTCCTTAACTACAACTGGTTGTTCCTCATCTTTCATAATTTGCAATCTCAACTTCAATGAATCTTCAGGAGTTATTTTTTCTATTTCTTCAATTCTCTGGGGACTAAGGTACTCTGAAGGGAAAGGTTTAGTAAAATCTTTCTTTGACAACCTTGCTCTATTATTATCAAAATGGTTGATAAGTTTTATACGATCTAATTTTTCCAAAAAGAATAAGAACCTTTCTAAAGGTTCAATTTCGCCTGGTTTTTGCGCTGAATAATGTAAATTGACAAATCCTCGGTATGGGTTCTTCGATAACAACACTTGTAAAATGGGTGCAATCCCAGTACCTGCTGCATAAAAGTTTATATTATCATAAGCTGGTAAATTATTCTTTTGGTAAATGTTATCTACGCCCATTTCCGACTCGACTTTAGAAGGTAAGTCTCTGAAAATAGGTCTTTCATGAAACTGCTTAATTGGATGGTAGGGAAACTTGTATTCGATATTAGGGCCTCTCAATTCAAGTTCATCTCCTACTTCTTTGTTGGTGATATACCTCGAAACTTCACCATCACCATATTTCTTAATATAAAGACACATTGCCCCACCATTATCGTAATCATTGGCATCATTATTAACCACTTTCAACAATGGTTCTTTTTCACCCAATCTAGTATATTCCGATTTCATATAATATAACGGCAATGGAGTATAAGCGCGGACCACCATGATTTGGGGATGTTTAACATCAACGGACCATATTTTGTCACCATTCCATATAGATTTCTGGTCGTAATGAGCATAGTAACTATACTGCCAGTGTTTGAATTTGGGAGCAATTTCTATAAGGAAATGGTCATCATCAATTTGTTGTTTATGGGTTATTATAAACTTATGGAACTCATGAGGAGCCAACAAATCATGAGATTTTTCACTCTTTTCCGAAGGATACAAATATACTTTGACAGTGTGAGCACCCCACAACGCAACGATTGCAGTAAGTATCTTAGGAACGTATCTTGTCCATCTTGTAGTTGTCTTCGGCTTTTTTATAGTAGGATTTGATTCAACATTAGGTAATCCTGGATACTCATAGCTTACACGTTCATGTTTGATCTTAGGAATATATGGCTTGGTATCTTTTTTCATCAACTTTTCCACAGCAATATTGCCATCCATAGGTGCTGGAGATGATGCCGACGTTGTCGATTTGATTTTAAATTCACCAACTTCTCCATTTTTACCCTTTTTTTCAACCTCTTTTCCCTTAGACTTGTACCTTATACACTTGTACTGTTGTAGACCATATTTAACACCCACCGGAGGCCTCACTATTAACCTTCTAACTAGCATTGAAGTTGTGGTTTATTTTTCCCGAGTGAAAAATTAAATTACATTGGAAGTTTAAATTTTATTGATTATGATTGAATTGATCAAATCGATAAAAGCACACAATGATAAAGTGTGGAGTGTGAGTGTACACCCAACATTACCATTGCTAGTGACAGCTTCTACTGATAAAACTTCAAAAATTTACAAATTATCATCAAAATACCAGTTTCCTTTGATTAGTCAGTTGGAAGATACCCATAAGAGATCGGTTAGAACAGTTGCTTTCAAGCCACCTTTGGGTGGGGTTGATAATCCGGTATCTGGATACTTGGATTTGCCTGCTTTAGCTAGTGGATCGTTCGATTCAACGATTTCGGTTTGGGGAATAGATGAACCAAATGATGATTTGGACGATGAAGAGATCATGGAGAATCAGAAACAGATTTTGACTAGTGTAGATAACGAATGGAACCTCATGGCCATTATAGAGGGCCATGAAAATGAGATCAAGGCGGTGGAATGGAATTATAATGGGACTTACCTCGCTTCTTGCTCGAGAGATAAGACGGTTTGGATCTGGGAAACCGATCCAGAAACTTTGGAGGAATTTGAATGTATCTCGGTTTTGAATGATCATGAACATGATGTGAAGAATGTCACTTGGCATCCAAGTATGAATATGCTCGCCAGTTCTTCTTACGACGATACTATCAGGATTTATCTGGTGGAAGATGACGAAGACGACTGGTCTTGTGTGGGGATATTGAATGGCCACGAAGGTACAGTATGGAATAGTAAGTTTGAGAATTTCAAAAGTCCAAATGCTCAGTCGAATCGTATTCGTTTGGTCAGTGTTAGTGATGATCTGACGGCAAGAATCTGGTCGACTCAGAGACAAGAATCAAAAGATACTACTGGTATACCGAGCTCAATCAAAAGATCAACTGAACTAGTTTGGGAAGAAGATTGTGTTTTACCAAAAACTCATAAGTATCCAATTTATTCAGTAGCATGGTCGAAAATTACAGGCAAGATCGCCACCGTGGGTTCAGACTCCAAATTAGTGGTATATAAAGAGGTCGATAACGTGTGGACTATAGAATTCGAGAAAGAACACGCCCATGGGATCTATGAAATTAATAATGTCATTTGGGCCAATTTGGATGATGATACCGAGGTTTTGGTTACTGCAGGTGACGATGGAAATGTTAATGTATGGTCTATATAGAATCGCATAGATGAATAATAAATAATACGATGAATTTAGTCAGGATATCACTATAAAATGTATAAATTTCATAATCTTTTCGATAGAATCGTTATTTTAATTTTATTTTCTAATAAATAAATCACGTCATATGTATTGTCACCCACTTTGGTGAAGTTATCTTGTTCTTTTGCCAAATTTCTAAGATTTATTGACAACATTATCAGCTTTTACAATAAGAAGCTTTATTTCTTTTCATTTGAAATAAATAAAAATAACCAAGAAAAAGCCAATACCCCCAACATGCCAATTGTGAAATGATGTCTTCTTTTGTCAAATTCTAAGCTTATTAGCCAACTATATCGGCATTACGTAAAAATATGCTTTTTTTGTAATTTTCTTATCTAAAAGATCACCATAATCAAGATAATAAATGCCAAGATCCCCAACAAGATAAAAAGACAACAGAACATTCTCCCCCCGGAACGTCTCTGGTACCGTTCTGCGGTTCTTAGTTCAGCTGCAGCACCCCTGGCATCAGTAGCATAATTGAAGATATTATTTTCGATATTATCTATTGAAAATTGTTGTTCTTGAACAATGGAAGATAAGTTTTCAAAGATTTCATTGATTTCCTGGGTGTCTTGATTGATTTTGTGTATTTCTTGTTCACGTTGTTGTATTGTTAGGGTTTGTTGTTCTAGTTCTTCAGCGTTGAGGGGTTCATAGGTTATTTGAACTTGCTGCTGTTGCTGCTGCTGCTGCTCCAGTTGCTCCTGCAGCAGTTCCTGCTGCAACAACTCACCCCCCAAACCCGGCATCAACGCTTCATACTCCAGTTGATACCGTTTAAACCCATTCAAACTCTGTTTAATTAAATTAATCTGTAAACTCTCCTTCTGTTTTAAGTAATTAATCAAATCTATATCTTCATGGGACAAAGATTTAATATGATTATTTAGCGACTTTACCAAATCATTTAACGATTTAAACTCTTCAGTAGTCTTTTGGAAAAGTGGCTGTAAAGAAGAAATATCTTTAGATTCTAGTAACCTTCTTATCTTTTTCTGATCTTGATTAATTAGTTGTAATTGATTATCTATAGAAGTAGATATAGTTTCAAATTCAGGATAATCTCTATACCTGTGGGATTTGTTGGAAGCCACTCTTTCTAAATCTGTATTAAAAGACATGGTTTGTTGGAAGTGTATTTAAATGGAATTAACTAATATCTTGTGTAATCTTTGCTAGTGGTTAAATTGATTTTATGACGTTTGTTACGGTCTGTATATAAACCATCAACTATTAATTTTATATAATATTTACAATGATTTAATCAAAAGGAATTAAAGAGTAAACAATAAAACTATAAACTATTATTGAATACTTTTAAAATCTCTAATTGAAACTAAAAAAACAACCTAATAATTTAATTCAATTTTAATAGATATTATCAAATTGTGGCTTAATGCTGACCCTATTGATTTTCAGTGGCGCTACCAAGTATTCTAAATGTGTTACCCTCTAAACAATCAATGTTTTATATAGTCAGTTAATAGCTTGATAGATACATCTGTAAGAGAATTGTTTACTACACTTTATGTCATCCTCTATAAAATATCAATTTCTTTTTAGATATTTTAAGACAACAATGTAAAATCATCAATGAAGTTATTCCATCAGATAAGCTTATAATATAAAAATACCAATGATCACATAAATTATTTCCTTCGAAAATAACTATTTACTACATTATAATATCCTCTATAATATATCAATTTCTATAAATATTATACAACTCGATAAAAATTTAACTGTGATGTAATAACTTGTTCCGAAAGGAACAAGTTCTGTAAGTAAACTTGACATTATAATATATTTCCTTTCGGAAATATATTTATTCCTTATTTCTTCGGAATATGTTCAGTTTATTTATTCCATTTCCGAAAGAAACTTCTCGGCATCTAAAGCAGCCATACACCCTGTCCCAGCACTGGTAATAGCTTGTCTATAGATCTTATCTTGCACATCTCCGGCAGCAAAAACCCCTTCTACACTCGTCTTGGTAGTACCTGGAGTAGTAACCACATACCCTTGATCATCAGTAGTCAATTGCGAAGCAACAATTTGAGTAGCTGGAATATGACCAATGGCATAGAATAAACCATTAACTGGTAAATCAGCAGTTTCTTTAGTCTTGTTGTTGTACACAGATAATGCATTCAAAAACTTACCGTCACCTTTAGCTTCTTTAGCTTCGCTATTCCACATAACTTCCAATTTCTCATTATCAAACACTCTCTTTTGCATAATAGTCGAAGCACGTAAAACATCTCTTCTAACCAAAAGATAAACTTTAGAAGCATATTTAGTCAAAAACAAAGCTTCTTCACAAGCAGAGTCACCTCCACCTACAACAGCCAATGGCTTGTTTCTGAAAATAGGGACAGCACCATCACACACGGCACAGGCAGAAATACCTTGTTGCCAGTAAGTGTCTTCGCCGGGTAAGTGCATTCTCTTGGCAGATGCACCTGTGGCCAAAATAATCGAATCGGTAGTAATAGCCTCACCATCTTCGTTCCATTCGGTCCAAAGTTTAAATGGTCTTTGAGACAAGTCAACTTTACTAATAGTTTCAGTAATGATATCAGTACCGAATCTAACTGATTGTTCTCTCATTTGGTCCATCAATACAGAACCGTTGATCCCTTGTGGGAAACCAGGGAAGTTTTCAACATCGGTGGTAGTGGTTAATTGTCCACCAGCAGCAATACCATTAGCCAACATACCTTCGTATAAAGTTGGTTTGATTTCAGCTCTAGCTAAGTAGATAGCAGCAGTGTGAGCAGCTGGGCCTGACCCTATAATTGTAACTTTGTGGTGTACCATTCTTTTGATTATAAACTTAAATGGGGTATATTTCATATATATTTCTAAAGTCTTATATATATGTTGTATTTTCCATCTCGTGATTTTCTTTTTTTTTTTCCATTTCTAAGCGACGCGCAATTCGAGACCGAAATCGGATTGACCGAATATGGTTTGCTTAGAAATGTGGTATTGCTATGTCAGCACTTCACTATGTCAGCACTTTTAGTGCTGACATAGTACTAGAAGTAGGGTGGGCGATATTAGCTATATACTTTATTTTAGCGATATTTACAATAGATTAATTAATTGGGGTAGTTATATAAATATTATACCATTCAAAATGTCACTTGCATGTATCTTGAGTGCTTGATGTTATCTCATTGATACATTTATCTAATTAAGTTTCAGCAAATTCTCGGCGCGACTGGAATTATCGCCCAGTTTTATTAATAATACCACATTAACCACCAATCTTCACCATAAGACGCTTTCTCGGTATTGATAATCAATACCCTCGGTTATTATTTATTATTCAACCATTTCGTTGATTTGATTGTAAGCGAATGCTAATGCAAAGGATACCAATGTATTGTAGGAATGGTGAGGTCGAATCACCTTGGCAACTATTATCGCTTTATATAGCCGTGTTACAGTGGTAACCCCACACTTCATCGAGGCAACTCACAACTAAGATATCGAATTAGTTCGAGAAGAGCTGACTCTATTCAACTGAAAAGTAAGTTTCATCGAAATAACTCACCCTGATGTCTCAAGTTTGTTCAAAACATGTCACTTCGTTCTAATGACACCTCGGATTCACAGATTCAGTAAGGGCGTAGTATTACTCTCACCTGTCGGATTCAATGATTCGATGCTGGCTTCGCTCGTATTTGACTTTGCTAACCTGACATATCCCGAGTCACTGATTCAATAAGAGCGTAGATCGCTGATGGATTCGTTAATTCACTCACTGTTCGTATTAATCGCAAGTAGCAACGCTCATATTACTGATCCCGCTCGTAATGATCGTAATCCCAATTCTCGCTTCGCTCGTGACTCCCTTCATTCGCCCTACTTCAGGATAAACTCCTTAACAATCAGACTATTCTGAAACTTTGGATTCAAAAGAATATTACTCATGAACCATTGAATTCCCTTCCTCCTATCTTCCAACCAATTATTAGCAAGAAACAACCTCGATAATTTAACGTTATCTTTAGGAGGTAGCTGGGGAATATTATTCACATCTTGAGGGAAATGATTAATCATCCTAGTTCTCAACGCTTCCAATTCGGAATACCGTTTGTAAATAAGTATGGATGAATAGAGAGAATCATCCAAGATGATTTTGATGGACCATACTATATACGATTTGCCAGCATCTCCCGATATCTGGTGATGATCACCCACCATGACATTGGTTATATGCGATAGTTTATTTGTGGGCTGATTTGCTGAGTCTTCAGGGACATCTTCATAGTTGTTCAATTGTATGGGTACTGGAATTAGTTTGTTAAGCTGGGAGACTGAGTTCCTTCGTCCTGTAGCCATGGATCTATGTGACTATTAGCTGTTTCCATCTCCTTGCTATCATTGTTTAGTTTTACTGGTTATATACAGGAAACCTTATTATTGTTAGAGGATTAGTATACTGTGACAGCTAAATATGATCATAGTAGTGGTTGGGTGATAGAGAATATAATAGAGTAGATTGAAGTAGTTTTATGGTAAATATCTTTCGATTTCTGTGTTTTTGTAAATTTTGGTGATGATTTGATTTTTAATACTAGTGCGATTGAAATCATCAATTGTAGCTATTACTTTTACTATGGATCCGTTGAAGGGCAAATACACACGCTGGCAGCGTCTAGTACACCAGTTCAAAGCTAGAAGAGACATACCCTTTAGAAAACAATTCTTTGTTGGGTATGATTTACATGGTAATACCTATTGGGAGTTTACCATCGATGGTAACATGCAAAGGTTAAGGAGAAAACTAGAACCTTACCAACCCTTGTTGTTTAAAGCTGATTATTTCTCTACTGTACCTCCACAATGGTTGCAATGGCTACGTCGTACAAGAGATGAAGTACCTACTTTAGAAGAATTGATCAATGATCAAGTAAGACAACAGAAGATTAAGGTCTTGGCCCAACACGCTGATGCTAAATGGACAGCGGAAAAACTAAGGTTGGAAGAAGAGCAACAAACTAAATTACATCGGGAATTACAAAGGGCGCGGGAAGAGGATGAACTGTATGTAAACCAAACAAAAGATGGTGAAGCGTCAAATAAATCTTCCGATCCTTGGAAACAGGCTGATCAATCGAAAGACTCAAACCCAATTTCATCTTCTTCTATCAAGCCAAGGAGTTGATTTTAGTTATCCATTCATTTAGTCATGGTAAGTTTTTGCATTTTGTCTATAGTTTTACTACATCTTGTATATATTGTATTAAAAATACATTGAATAATATAAACCTATTAATCTATAAATGGATATCCTATTTTTGCTGGTTTAATTTCATTTCAAATAATTTTAGTAAATTATTACTATATGTTTCCAATAATTCAGTTTGGGCATTGGTTTCGTCTTCGTCCTGCGTTAACAAGTTTTGCATTTTGCCAAGCTTCGAGATTAATAGTTTGCGATCTTGTATAGATAGCGTCTCTAATTCAGTTCGTAAGATAGTGTTTGCCATATCCAAATGATTGAATATTGACGATTTACCCTCACTAGTTTCTCCGACTTTGCCTTTGCCTTTGTCGTTGTCACTCAGGGGTTGCTTATTCTCCAAACTTTCAAAATTAACCTTGTCATTAACTATTCTTTTACCCTTCAAGGCCTCTAAGATTACTCGTGGACGCGTGGGTGATTCAGGCAGCATTGGAGCTCTGTAGTCATTCTTGAATGGTGACTCAGGCAGCAGTGGTCGATAGTCATTTTTTGTTCTCGGCAGATTGGGTATCGATAAAGGTTTAGTAGGCGACAATCTTGGTTTTGAAGGTGATGGAGGCGCCACTGTAGGAGCGGTTGGGCTGCTGCTTCTTCTCCTTGCTTCTATTCTCTTTAATGTCGCATTTGTCAATCTTGGTGATGGTGATCTAGGTTGGGGAACTTCGTCATTGGATTCTGCTTTTAACACTGGTGCTCGACTAAAAGTTGGTGTGGGGATAATCTTTCGTATCACTTTGGATACAATAGGAGATTGGTCTTCTCGGCTCAGTCCTTTGGCTGATTTGGGGGTTAAAGAAGTTGGTTCATTAACCAATTTCCATTTGAACATACACCCATCAGAACTTATAGATATCAAACTCTCTTTTTGTAATATCAACCCCATGATTGTATCCAGGTGTCCCCAAGTCATACACAACGGTTTGAATGTCGAATAATTATACACTCGTAATGATTTATCTGAACAGGCCGCTATCAATAATCCGGCCGAAATGATGAAAGACTCAACCAATAAACTGTCCAGCAGTCTATCGTCAACTAGCTTTATTGTCTTTCTCAATTCATATGTCTTCAAATCATAAAGTACTAGCGTCTTCTCATTGGTAGATACTAAAAGATCTTCACCACAGATTCTAAACGCAACCGGAGTTGCCTTTATTGCAATCAATTTATCTTGAGTTATTGTAACTGTTTGGTCTTTGATGTTAATCTTATGCACTGATAAACTTCGATCCGATGAACAAGCAAAGACTTTTCCGTTGTCATACTGCACTTTAGTCACATTTCCATTGTGGCTAGGGATTGTTTGCAAAATATCCCACTCTTTAGATTCCGACAATTTGTAAAAAAATTGTATCATTCGATCTCGGGATATACTAACAATAAAATCAAAACCGCCCTGTTCGAAGAATATGATATCATTAATAGTAGACGAATGAGCTTTCGTTTGATATATAATCTCGTTATCCGACTTGTTGATGATTGATAATGTCCCGTATTTGTCACCTAGTATGTAGATATTGTCAGTACAATCAAAAGCACTCAACTCATTGCCATTTTCAAAATTCCCAGCAAATTTGAAAATTAATTTGCACTGTAGATCCAGGGCAATTACTTCCATTATGGTTCCTTCTTTTGAAAAAGTCATTAACTTGTTATTCATTGTTAGTTTAACATTTTGTACATCCTTCATCAATGAATATTTCTCTGAGTCAAAGGCCAGACTCATTTTGTTGAAAGTAACCAACTCTTTGGACTCGTTCAAGAACAATAATGATTTCGAATTAAAGTTACCCAACTTGTAAAACGAAATCGAATTGGTATCAGAAGTATTGAACATCTTTATACTTCTTCTAGGACTTGCTATTCGATTCTTGGTAAAGGGGTTCAATTTCTCAAAACTGAATGACTCAACAGATTCTTTATTTCCAAACCATACTTTTGAGAGTTCATCATCAACAGAAATACTTTGGAATTCAAAATCTGGTGATTCCAAATTAACTAATTTCAAATCTTCGTAATTCAATTTCAACAAAAGTAATTCATTGTAATCACTAATTAGTAACAATTCGTCATTATTCAAAACATCACCATCAATGAAATTACAATTTAAATTGTCCCCCAACACCACATTTTTTCCTTTCAATGCTTTTTCACCATTTTCGAATTTCCATATTTTAATCAAACGTAATCCCATGGTTATTATAAAAGAATCATGCCATATTACGTGGTTTATTACTGAGGAGCATTTATTGCTCGAACATACTTGAACTGAAGCTGGCGTAACCTTCCAAATGTTGATGAATCCATCATTAACCAACCCAAGTGAACATAAATATTTCAGATCTGGGGAAAACACAAGCGAGTTTATTCCATACGAATGCTCGTGTATCAATGCAATGGGATTGCTAGACAGGTCGGGTGCCAACGAGAAAATTAAGATTCGTGGCTGGTAACCAATCTCGCCAACTGCCAATAATTGTTTATTTGGCGATATTGCCACACAATTAATTCCTTTAACACGATCTTTTAATTTACTTTCAGTTTCGTCCGTAGAATCCTTTTCCGTGCCATTACCTAGTATCTTCATCGGTTCATTGATAGTATACCCAAATTGATCCCTACGAGTATCTAACTCGTCAAAATGATAATCAACTGTGTCATCATTAACATTGGAATTAGCACAGAAAAACCTCTGGTTTGTTATCCCGGTTGCCTCATCTAAGTCTGTGATAACTACACCACCACTAACAACATACACAATAGTGCCGCTTTCAATAGCAATTTGATTTCGACATTTTGCCGAGGTACCAATTGCCTTTTCAAATTCAAGCCTATTTGGTCTAAAGTTCAGATCTCTACCATTCATACCTTCTCTAGTGCCATAAATCAACTGTTTCTATGGTGTTGATAATTTTAACTTTTTGAAAACATTGGTCCTGCATAATATTCAAATTGGCTGCAGATGGCGATGAACCAGGAAACCCCATAGTAAACCAGGATTCTGAAGCAATGGTTGAGGAGATATCTATATCACTAGAGGAGACGAACAAGTTACGTGTTAGTATCGGATTAGCCCCGATTCCTAGTGAAGATGGAAAAAAATCAACAGAAAATGGTAAAAACCCAGTACAAGTGCACGAAATATCATTACAAGAAACCAACAAACTACGAGCTAGTATTGGTCTAGCACCCATACCAGAGAAGGTTGGTGAAGCTAATGAGGATGAGAACAATTTTGCTAAACATCAATTACAACAGGAGACCAAAGCAAGAGATGAAAACTTGAAAAGGCGACTTGAACAAACCAGAGAAGGTAATGATAGGAAAAAGTTGGCTAAAGTGAAATTGGTGTATGATGAACAGATAAATACTGATGACTGGTTATCAAATTTGGGAAAATCCAAAGTAACAAAGTCGAAGATTAGGAAAGTTGATGTGGGTGAAGATAAATCCGTCAAAATCGGACACAAATTGAATCAATTGAGCAATTTGAAACAGGATTCTATTTTGACTTTGGAAGATACAAGTATTCTAGATGATGTAGATGACGAATTACAAAATGAAGAGTTGAAAAATCAGGAAAAATTGAAATTTGAATTGTTGGATAAAAAGAAAGCGGACATGATTAAGTTCAATGGAAGGAGTTACAGAAATGAGGATGATGAGGAGGATGATGCGGTGGATGATATGGAAATTTCCACGGTCGTTACAGGAACAATACAATTACCTCAAGAAAAAGAAAGACCAAAGTTGGCTAATAAAATGGAATATAAAGATATTTTTGCTGAAACAGACGAGTTGGAAACGAGAAATGATTATTCTAAACCAAAAAAGATAAAGAAATTGAAGAAGAAATCGAAATCTACATCATCGAGAAAATTACTCGATGCTGACGAAGAGGTGGTAACTTTGACCTCGCAACCATTGGAACAGTTTGATACTATTGACGAGGAAGATGAATTACAAAATGTCTTGTCATTGAAAAGAAGAATGAAACAGAAACAAACAAGAAAGAATTTGACACAAGAAGAGTTGGCCGCGGAAATAACGCTGTACAAAAGATGGGACCTAACCAATGATATTGAGTCTGAGGCATATACCACTAAGATTTTTGACAATACGTCTGAATTCGTCAACTCTATTGAAATAAAGGAAGATGTAGATGATAATAGAAACAATGGAAATAATGAGAATAATGAGGATAATCAGAATAATGAAAATAATGGTGACAATGAAAATAATGAAGATAATCAACATAATAGTGACAATGTACCTACTTTGGAGGGGATACCCAATATTGCCGATGAACTACCGAGAGATTCAATAGAACCAACTAAACCTGCATTCTCCAGTTTAGCTCTGACATTGGCGTATCTTCAAGATCAAAACATTATTGACAAATCCACCAAGCAAGATCAGCAATCGGAAAGAGTACGTCAGCAAGCGGCTAAAAAAGCCGAGTTGCTTAAATTGAATATTGAGGTGGAGGAGCGGATTTTACGCTCACAATTAAAACTGGATAAGCAATTTATGAATAAACCTAAAGTAGACCGAGAAGTTTTATTTGAACAATTATTGGATGAAAGATTGAAGCTGAAGAATATCATAATACCATCTCAGCAGCGGAATCATTGGTTGAAGAACAGGGGTAAGACCTCGGGCCAGGTTGACTTAGAGTCGTACAATCCCAAAGTCAATCTTGCATACCGCGATGACGAA
The DNA here is from genome assembly GCA_037042355.1 of Candida sp. Y128-05E. Lineage (NCBI taxonomy): Eukaryota > Fungi > Ascomycota > Pichiomycetes > Serinales > Debaryomycetaceae > Candida > Candida sp. Y128-05E. The sequence goes on along the minus strand of JAXQKE010000016.1, from coordinate 70,413 downwards.
GGAAATGCACTTAACACCAAGCAAGCTTTTAAATATCTCTCGCATGAATTCCATGGTAATGGATCTGGAAACAAGAAGAAAGATAAGCAAATCGAAAAAGTCAAGTCTAGTACCGCCCCACAAGGTACGAGACTTGTGTAAAAAATACATCAAACGTACAGTTGGGTTAAGTGTAATCTACAATATATAGTTTATATATCTTCTAGTATAATCTACAATGTATATCTTGTATATCCTCCAATATAACCCACTCCCTCCTGTAAACCTGGTTGAGTTGTAGACCATACAAAATATGTTACCATGCCGACATCGGATTGATCGAATAGATAAAATTTTCATGCGTCAAATTATGTAATCTTATATTACAACCATTCAAAATCAGCAAATACTACTAGACGAAGGAAGGTTAACTAGCTATGAGTGCTGAAGCGGTATTTAGAGTCGGTGGAATGACCTGTGGCTCGTGTTCAGCTTCGATAACAGGAGTTTTGGCCAAGTTGGATGGAGTCAAATCAAATTCAGTTAGTTTGATTACTGAGGAAGCTAAAGTGGAATATGACGAGGATAAAATCACTGTGGAAGAGTTAAAGTCTGCTATAGAAGATTGTGGCTTTGATGCTGAGTTGATTTCCAAAAGATCATTGGTAAAGTCGACAAATACCAGGATACTGGGGATGACCTGTGGATCATGTTCTGCTTCCATAACGGAAGCTTTGGAACGGGTTCCTGGAGTTTTACAAGTATCAATTTCATTGATAACAGAAACTGGATCAATCAAACATACATCTCAAGTTACCAATGAAGATGTTATTCAAGCTATAGAAGATTGTGGATTTGAAGCAGAAATTGAAAAAAAGAGTATTATCAAGAAGAATTCGGTCATATCTTCGACTTTTATGATTACAGGGATGACTTGTGGTTCTTGTGCAGCTTCCATAACGCAAGCATTGGAAAAAAATCCCCATATCTCCAAAGTATCAGTAAGTTTGGTAACAGAAGAAGCATCAATAGACCATACCAATGATATTACCCGTGATCAAATCCTCTCTATAATTCAAGATTGTGGGTTTGATGGTGAATTATTGAAATCGATAGATGCAAATAATTCCCCAGAAATTGATGATGAAGATGAAATTAGTTTGGAAATTTATGGTATTAATGAGGATACCGACTTGATACATTTACAATATAATATTGAAGCTTATATAAATTCTTTACCCGGTATAACCAATTTCCAATTGGCGTTCAAAAATTTACCTAATAGCACGCCATTATTGACAAACCCTAATTCTACAAATATTCAAGCAATAAGGTCTCATGATGATGTCGATGTTACTTTGGCAGATGAAAACTTTGTTGATGAACTATTAATTACTTACGATTCGTCAATCTTGGGTGTTCGACAATTAGTTGATGGTTTGAATGCTATAGATCAAGACATTGAATTCTGTGTCATAAATTCAATCGATCAAGCCTCGGCTTCTCAGTTGAAAATATTATCTAAAGTGAAAGATGTCCAATATTGGAGATCTAATTTCATTAAGGCTTTATTTTTGGGTATTCCAGTGATAATATTGAACCATACTCAAGATATTCCGTTGTTCAAACATTGGATGCTATTCCCCGGATTTTATGTGGTTTCCCTAATTCAATTAATTATCACCGTTTACGTGCAATTTGTCTTGGGAGCTATTTTTTTAAAGAAATTCAAGATTTATATTTGCAATAAAGGCTCAAATGCCACCATGGATGTTTTGGTTTGTATTTCAACCATGGTTTCGTTTTTATTTTCAATTGTGGCTTTAGCTATCAGTGTTTGGAATGGTCAAGTTGAGAAACCACCGAAAGTTTTATTCGATACAGCCTGTATGTTGGTGCTTTTCATTTCTTTTGGTAAATGGCTTGAAAACAAAGCCAAAGGCTCAACTTCTACTGCATTATCGAAATTGTTATCTTTAACTCCATCTAGTTGTACGATTATTAATGATATTGATAGTTACAACCATTTTTTGGATTCACAAAACATTTCTAATAAAAGAGAAAATTTACCTGATTTCCCAACTAGAAATATCCCTATTGATTTAATTCAAACCAATGATGTTGCTATCGTTTTACCTGGTGGTAAAATCCCTGCTGATGGCGAGATAGTTTATGGTGAATCAGATGTCGATGAATCTTTGATTACTGGAGAATCTTTACCGGTGTATAAAAAAGAAGGTGATGAAGTCATTGGAGGTTCTATAAATGGACCTGAATTAATTCATATTAAGGTTTTAAGATCAGGTAAGAAATCCCAATTACAACAAATCATTTCATTAGTGAAGAACTCTCAAGTTAATAAGGCTCCAGTACAAAGATATGCCGATTGGATTGCTGCAAGGTTTGTTCCAACTGTCATTGTTTTGGCGTCTTTGACGTTTATGTTATGGTCTCTTCTCTGCTTTGCTATTCATGAAGATAAATTACCAATGGTTTTCAATAAAGATGAAAACGGTAGGTATTTTGTTTGTTTGAAAATTGCCATTTCGGTAGTTGTTGTTGCATGTCCTTGTGCGCTTGGATTAGCTGCTCCAACTGCAGTGATGGTTGGTACAGGGGTGGGTGCTTCACATGGTGTATTGGTCAAAGGTGGAGATATTTTTGAGAAAGCAAATTCTGTTAATGTGATACTTTTCGATAAAACTGGTACTTTGACAACAGGTGAAATGAGGTTAGTTAACCATAGAAAGGTCGGCGAAAAAGTAACTGATGAAGAATGGTGGCAGATTTTGGGATCTGTTGAAAATAATTCTGAGCATCCAATTGGAAAATCTATTAGCAGAGCTGCAAGAGAGAATTTGGGTTTGACTTTTGATGGAGATGTGTTCAATTGTACAATCAATGAATTCAAAGTGATATCGGGGATGGGTGTCAAAGCAAATGTTCAATTATCAACCGGTAAGACGGTATCTGTATATATTGGTAATGAACGAATGTTAAATGCCAATTTCCCCAATGAAGATTCCAGCAAAATATTACATGATTCGATAAATACACTCGCACATGTTATAATAGACGGTGATTATTCTGGACATTTAGAGTTCACCGATGAATTGAAAGAAAATGCAAAAGAAGTGTTGTATTACTTACGCCATGTTGAAAAGTATCAAATTGGGATTGTTACTGGGGATAGCCATGGTGCAGCCAGAAAAATCGGGCGAGAATTAGGAATCAGTACTTCGAATATTTTCAGTGAAGTTTCACCAATTCATAAAGATAAAGTGATTGTTGATATTAGAGAAAGATTAGGTGGGCCAACTAATGTTGGAATTGCCTTTGTTGGAGATGGTATAAATGATGCTCCGGCGTTAGCGCAAGCTGATATTGGGATGGCAATCAGTACTGGTACAGATATTGCAATTGATTCTGCCGATATCGTGCTTCTTGGAAAACATGATAGTCCTGATTTGAATGGGGTTGTTAATGCCTTAAGTATCTCCAATGTTACGTTCAATCGAGTTAAATGGAACTTTTTATGGGCAGCATGTTATAATATTTTAATGCTCCCATTTGCAATGGGATGTTTCTTGCCATTCAATTTGATGTTACCTCCAATTGCTGCAGGTGCTGCAATGATGTTAAGTTCGGTTAGTGTCGTTTTAAATTCATTACTCTTGAAAAGGTATAAAGCACCAATTCTTGATAAAAGCATGTACTTTGATATGGAGTATGATATTGCTACTGGTGAGGATTTCGACTTAAAATCGGGAACTTTAGCAGAATTTAATATAGTTAAGCGGGATAAAAATTTCAAAAATGAAGTAAAATCTGCATTGAAACGGGCCTCTCCGTTAAGTCCTAAAGGTAGTCCTAGAGGAAATGATTATGAATTAGTTCCAAATTAGGAATCTATACAGTGTGTATCTCATATAGATTAATAATTAATAGATAGAAGAAAGTCTAGTTAGCAGTTTCCTTAGGCGGTAGTCGTAATGAGAAATTTCCTGAGATTTGAAACTTGAGATCATGAGATCTCTTCTGAAAGGAGTAAGATTAGTGATCTCATGCAAAAGTATGTATGGCCGATATACTTGTGGTGATAACTATAATTCCAAAAATTGTACTTAAATAGATCCATTTACCTTATCCTAGTTTCATATTCTGGTAAAAATGAAAGTTAATTTTTGCGTTGGAGTTCTTATAAATTTATTGCTTGTATCAGCAAAAGGAAAAGGTGGGAATAAAGAAGAGGAAGAAGATGATGACAATAAAGATGTGTGTGATTTTTCTTATGGTAAGAAATTAAATGCTCGAGGATTTGCTGATTATTTCAGTAAAGGGAAGAGTTCAATTGGAGATACTTATCAAAATGGTAAAGATACAGTGGATGATCTTATTCATCAGGGTAAGGATGCTGTTGAATTGGTTTCAGTATTGAATGAGGTATTAACTGATATTGCTAAAGTACAATTGATTAAATCCAAAGGGGGTAAGCTTTCTAGTGAAGTGGTTGAAGTTAGTAAACGGGATGATACGGTTGAAGTATTATTAACCAAAGTATTTTCGGCCTTGAATAAATCAGGATTATTGTTACCAATCATTAAGATGAGTATGACTAACGAAAAGATTCGAGCATCTATGATCGATATGACTATTGAATTGCTTGAAGCTGATGTAATTCCATACGAGGATATTTTCACTGCTTTGAAAGACTCTGGTTTAGCCATTGAAGTAATTGGGTTTTCGCTCACCGATGAATGTACCAGAAAAGGGTTAGGGAAGTTAATAATTGAAATGATTCCCGAGTTATTAGCTAGTGGTGCTTTATCACCAACAGATTTACTCAGTTTGATTAATAAAGGTAAAGTCAAAAGTATTGAAGCAGGTTCTATTGAACACAATATGACTACAATCAATAGTCTTTTATAGTGGTTTCGAAAGTTTGAACCGATGTGTATTATCTATAGATCTATATTTTTTTCCAAGGTGTATATTAGATTAATTATTGAAATAATTACATTTTGTTTGTATTCCTTAAACCCCATACATGAAATTATCTATAGATCTATATCCAACTTCTCCAATAAATCTAAAATGACATTCACAATGCCAACATGGCTCCGGCGAGGATAGCAGCAATACCTATAAATTTCATTTGACTGGCACCACCTTCAGAGACAGAAGGAACTGAAGGGGTATAACTCAGTGAAGTTGAATTAAGATAAGTGGTGGAATTATCCGAACATGTCGTCAAAGTTAATGTGTTTGTTGAATCTATAGTTTCAGTAATTGAAGCTGACGAAACAACAGCGGTGAACAAGGCAATAGTTAAGAACTTCATCCTTAGATATTGAACCTTGCTTCATCCCTGGTTGATCTTTGATTATATATTGCTGCAAAATGACACACGTGCCACAAAACGTTTATTTGAAATTAGTATGGGGAAGGTTATCGAATTATCCACGTTGAATGATATACAGCAAAGTATATTATTAGATGAAAGAAAAGCTCAAATGTTTCTTCAATTTGCAGGAAAATCATTAAAGAATAATCCCATCAACCTCTATTTACTATTAAATTAATGAATCTAAATTTTGAGAAGGTTTAAAAACGTTTTTAAATTTCTAAATGGATTCTTTCTTTTAGATAACACTTAAAGATCATTATCTTTAATGAATAGATGTTGAGACCGAACTACTATCCTTCTCCACTGAATCCGTAAATTCAGTAAGCTGATTCACACTTTAACCAAATGTTCCATGTTTCTTATTTTTAACCAGAATAACAATCTAAAACATAAGATTATATCTAACATAAACCTTGGTAAAAAAGAGTCAAAGTAAACAACTTCTAATATCAATATTCTTAGCTATCAAATATTCCATCGTATTCATCTTACTCATCTTATTCATCTTGTCATCTATCCATGGTTCATGGATGTATGTTTCATTTTGATTAATCTAGTAGGGGACAGAGCCGTTGGGGCCGAGGGCAGAAAATATTGCATTTTCATATTCTGATTATCACAATCATAGTCTTCAGTATGACAATTACCCATCTCTTCGTGTAGATAATCACATTATTGTACTTCCATTGTTCTGAACCCCATTGTCCCAATGTGGCTAGATTTGCTCTCGATAAGAATTGTTAAAAAATAAGAACAAACTTTTTTAGTGTTGCCAAGAGGGAAGCAAGATTCTTTAGTTTTGACATGAATGTGGTACTTTTAGAAAGAGAACATAGCACGGTAAGGTTAATCACACGATCATCCATGTAGATAGAATGCAACACGAAAAGTTGACACAAGTCACTTTATGTAATATTATGCACTACAACAAATTACTTTTTTTTCATTTATTCACGTATTATATAGGGTATTAAAAACAGTACTAGACTATTGGGGTAACTTATAAAGCTAATAAAGCACCGGCGGCGACTAAACCAGCCATACCGTATTGAGCTTTGTTGGCAGCACCTTCGTAGGTGGAGACACCAGCGACGGTAGTGTTAGCAGCAGAAGTGACAGCTGGACAGTCAGTGACTTCAGAACCACAACTGGTGATGGTTTCAACAGTGGTGGAACCAACGGTTTCGGTGACAATGTCACCTAAGACTAAAGTAGCTAATAAGGAGGAAACGATTAAGAATTGCATAACGAATGTGAAGTAGTTTGGATTGATAGAGAAAAAAAAGTTATAGATCGAGGAATATCAATTGATATTTATATCATTTCTGGAACTAGATGCGGTATCTTCACTTGAAAACATTGGGCAATCTAATTACTCATTCAGGGAAGGCTTTGACGTTTTTTTCTGCAACAATTGATTGCAAATCAGTGTTTTCGCAATTGTTCCCGCAGTGAAAAATAATTTTCAACCGTGTAGCGTAAATACAATCACTAGATCGTTGAAACCTCTTCAGAGATGTGATCTAGTGGTGGGTATTTGTTGATCAAGATATCTAATCATTAGTACCGTCAATTGACTTATAAATTTCCAATTGGAAAGTTATATTAATGACCTGTGTTAATGACTCACTTATTAAAAGTTTATAACCTTAATATACGATAGACTAGTTAATTTGTAAATCATCATATATAGGGAGTATCCCCAATTAGCCGCCAGCATAAAAATATACTGAAATTAAGGAAATGGAAAAAAAGGGGGGAGTTTCCCCGCTGAGTGGTATCACTAGCTAGATTTGTAATTGCAATTCCCCCCTTCTGAACTACATTCAATTGTATGACAAACTAAATAAAATATTCAAGTGCAGGATTCATGCAGAAATTTACGACCCATTGTAGATCTAGATCTAGCGACAATTGTCAAGGATTGGCCATAATGAGAAATTGTAAGGACACAGTTCACGGTAATTGCTTAAGAATAAAGCCATGATTGGAGCTGCAATATAGTGACGTATTCGCAATTAACGGTACATGAACAACTTCGTAACGGCGTTTCAAGATTAGCTCCCTGTAGACCCATCACACCCAAAATTGTAATCTCGTGTGATATTAGTTATTAATTTTGACAGGCCGATTTAGTTTAATGTCGTAAGTCTTTTCTTCTATTTCTTAGAAAGAATATTCTAATATTTCTCTACCTGGTGCGTTTACAATACGTCATTGGGATTTAAAGGTTTTTTCGATTGCGGTTTCTATTGCTATGATTTTTTTTTTTTGTTATTCTATACGGTTCGATTTCATTCTCAAAGATCCATAAACCTTCTGCGGAAAAGAATAAAGAACCCTTGTTTTGTACATTAGGTTCTGGTTGAGTTTCAATTTCTTTAAGTTAGTTTTGTTGTTGAATATTTAAAAACAAGGTTTAGTTAGAAATGTGGTAAATTTTTTGACGTCTTACTTTGTGTGCTACAGATATCTAGAATATATAAATATATTATTTACGATAGTAGCTAAAGAATCCTCTAATCAGATTAAATCTCACTGAATCAGGGTATGGTTTTGCATCATTAGTTTCTTTTGTATCGACCTTCCATTTTCTATGAGTCTTCCTTGTCATGGGTTCAATTGATGTCAATCTCGGAATTTGGAAACTCCATATTGATATGAATATTGTTTCAATTCTAACCCGATTATATTTGTTTATATTCATAAATAAATCATTGGCATACTTATAATAATTATCAATAAAGATTAAATTCTTGAAATAACAATTGTTTATCAAATCAATAATATTTGTTTGATTCTTGACGCAGATATCGTAGTACCCGATATCTTCAGGAAATATAATTAACAGATTTTCTTTTCTTCGAGAATAATCCATGGCATAAGGACCATTTACTATATTGATTAACAATTTTAATTGAGTTACCCAAATCTCATACTCTTGTTGGTTCATGAAAGTCATCAATATTTCCAATTGATATATTTCATACTCGAAAATAATTTTGCACGAATTTGCACTAGTAGAATATATCCCACCCTCATAATCTTTACAATCTGGTATTATCAAACTCTTTGATAAATCAACAATTATCAAGATATCGAGTTTTTTCCTTCCTGAATTTATATCGGTGAGGATTAAATGACTTTTATACAATATGGCCCCATATGTAATTAATTTTGGTCGACTTGATTGTGTGATGTAGATACAACTGATTGAACCAATTAATAGGGGTCTTCCAAAGAACTGGGACGAAAATTGATATTTTTGGCTGATATTTGAAAAATTAACAAGTTTATTGATTTTGTTATTCAAGTAATCTTCTTCCAATGTAATTGTTTTGCGATTCATGACCGATAGTTTACCTTTCAACATTTCTAATGATTTGAGGAGGCGTTCCTTGTTATTACCAACACTAAATTTTAATAAAGATTCCAATAACAATCGATATTTTGCAACTCTAGTAATTGGTCTCTGAACTAATGATAAGAAGGACAAATCCATTCTTTTGGTATCTGGTTGTGTTGCTTCTAAATAATTTCTCCATCCATTAGTCCATCTATATTTTGACTTCGAACTAAACATTTCGTTATCTTTAATGACTTTCGAAGTGCAGTTATGAATTTTTAAATATTCTTCATAATAATAAGGAACAACCAGATTCAGTACGAGTTCACCTATAATCGATGCGAATTCATCCGTATTTTGAATAAATTGTTGCCTGATTATCGAATTTAACAATTTGGTATGAATTAAAATCAATTCATCTAGACAATCATACATTAATTCAATTGGTAATGAGATTGCAAAATGTTTTTTGATGAACAATGGTTCAATATAATAATTTCTAACAATTTTCAATGAAATTATATATGATTCTTCGCTTTCTATTATTTCGCCAATTATTTGTTTTAATTTATATTGTCGTTGACTTAATTCTCGATTTGGTGAATATGACACCAATGGGAAAGGAGATACCATATCAACACTTGAACTAGCATTTCTACTTGGAGCCTTTGTATTGGATATAGGGGATTCTAATGTGATACTAGACTTGGGACTGAACAATAGTTTTGCTAATGAAAATGAAAATGGTGAAAATATGGTTCTAAGGTAACTTTCGTTCAATTTTGGTTCTTCGTCAGCTGACGTATCAACAGGAGTGATATTTCCTCCATTCATAACCACTCTTTCCATATCTTCAAACCTCTTAGAAGCAAGTTCGTCCCTAATTCTATATTTCGCAACCAATGGAGTTGTGACTAACGCTCTTGTTTGGTTCAAAAGATTTGACGAGTATTCTTCTAAAGATTCAGCTTCTCTATTGGGGACATTATTCTTTACCTCATTATTCAAGGAATAGAACCGAGGCTTGAACCCATTCATACCAATTATAGGATAACAATATTTGCAATCCTTATAGTTTAACCACAAATCCAATATACAGGATATTACCACATTTGCCGAATACAATGAATTGATGTACATTGAATAAAGCAGGATAATAGAAGATAATTAAAAATCATTTACCAAAAAAATACTGTATCCACATGCTATGATTTGAGCTAGTATCCAGTTGTATTCTGTAGCATCTTATCAAAAATTAAATCTTCGCATAAAATCGATAGAAATAGATTAAAGAATCTTAGTTTTCAAGTTGAATTGTTGCACCGTTCAAACTTAGTCTTTGTTTAAGCTAAGTTGAACATGATACATGAGTATATATCTAATGTTAATACATGTTTTAATTGACAATTATTTATATCTTCGAATGTCGCAAAATATGTCGCATTACGAAATCTAAGACAAATGGTCTTGAAAGGTTTTACCAATAGATTGTATAATATCCACCGAGTATGAGTTCTAGGGTATTAAAAAGGAAAGATAGACTTGAACTAGTGACTTCTCCAGAAAACGATTCTGAAGAAGAAACTTTTGTTGCATCCAAACCTAAAATTAATGCGTTTGCTCTTTTAAATGATGCTGAAGAAGACGATCTGGAAGAGGAAGAAGCTGTGATTGAGAAACCAAAGGCGCCGGAACCAGTATCAATTCCATCCAAGAAACTGAAGAAGAAAAAGAAGTCGAAGAAGGCTAAAAAGGAGGTTGTTGACAGTGATGAGGAATTAGACAGAATATTGGAAGAAGCTCGTTTACGAGATTTAAGAGACTCGCAAGAACCCGAGAGTAAGCAGTCAATTCTACAAGATGAAGATGACGAAGAAGAATGGGATTTTGAAGAGGAATTAGACCTTGAACCTACTCCGATAAACCATTCTGATTCGAACTATATATATTTCACCACAAAACGTATGAAACAATCATTAACATTGCTTGATTTGAAATCAGTCAAAAATCTTGATGCTGACGATGAATTAAAGAATTTATTTGGTAATTTGTCATTGGAATCGATTGAAGATGCCAATGCTACAACTTCATTAGCAATACAACCCGAAGTTTTACAACAATTCAAGAAATTAGCCCGTTTGACTCGTGGTTGGAGTGGGAAAGATAGACGAGGAATACCTGGAACCAGTAGAAAACTCTTGATGACTAAGATCAGAGATGATTGGTTACCGACTGTGACAAAACCAATGAGTATGGATGAAATCCGCCAAGATGAAATATCTGATTATCTTGAATATAAAAATGATACTTTAGAACCCGAAGAATTGAAATTAAAATGTAAACGATTATCCAAAGAAGGTATCAAATACTTCCGATTTGGCAAGTCTCGGGACGTTCAATCGCGGGTTGCCAATACTCGATTCTATGCATCCGTGGTGATGACTCCCGATCCCGAACAATTAATGGCTATGGTTCAACAATATCCATATCATACTGAGACGTTATTACAAGTAGCGATGGTTTTGTTACGACAAGGAGGGGACAAATCGGTTAGTTATGCATTAATTGAAAAGGGTTTGTTTACCTTTGACAGATCGTCGCATAAAAATTTCCATGAGTTATTACAACAGGGTGAAATTGGTAAGATAAGGATCCCCTATGAAAGTTTTATGTCCAGACAATTCTATTTGTGTATTTTCAGGAACATTATTGCCTTGGGGGAGAGATCAACATTCTTCACGGCATTTTCATACTGTAAATTATTATTATCAATAAATCCAACTGAAGATCCATTGGGGGTACGTTATTTCATCGATCATTATGCTATTATGAGTGAAGAATATGACTTTTTGATTAAGTTTTCAAAATCCACTTTATGTACAACTTATACCAGGTGGTTGACTCCAGGTATTGCATTTTCAACTGTCTTAGCATGCTTGAAATTGGGTAAATTACCAGAAGCTGAGCAAGCATTAAAAACCGCATTCGAATACCATCCATATACAGCATTGAAATTATTAGAATTGGTTGGGTTATCGACTGAACCAGCACCAATTCGTGAACTGGACCTTCCACAAACAGCTGAGATCAAAATAGCAACAGAGACATATCTAGTCAGAGCTCAAGCTCTATGGACTGATTCTCAGGCACGTCAATTCTTACATGATAACTTGATGAAGTTAATGAAGGAACATCCACCAAAACAATCTAGTCTTGGACAGAAAATCAAGAGTATTTTTGGATATGAAAATTCCACCACTGAAGAAGACACTGCATTACCATATAACTTGGTGAGGTTTGCCATTCTTTCTGGAGAAAATAAAATCATGGCCAAGATTCCGGAAGTTATCTTTTCGAGAGATGATGTTTTGGAATACGATATTTTACCTCCAGTTTCAGAAGTACGTGAGTATAATGTTCATAGAGGTGTCACGGGAGATTCTTTGCTTGTAGATCGTTTACTTGACTATGTTGATCAGAATCTATTAGGTACTATAATCCAACAAAGAACACAAGATACAGATTTCGATGAAATAGTCAGGCATTTACAAGGAGAGCAAATAGAAGAAGATGAGTAGTTGTATAGTGTATAGTCTCACAAGATAAGATACCCAGTTAAGAAATTGTTTGTAGAATGTTTCATAATTTTTGTTAGCAGAAAGATTTTCAATTGCGCGTAGAGAACACATTGATAGTTTGCTATAGAGGGAAGAAGAGTGATGATTGCTATAGACCTCAAATTTGAGCAATGGCAATGGCAATACCAGATATCAACTACTTTTTTCATCTGTGTTATTGCACCCACTCTTTACTATGTTTGGGCTAAATATATAACCAAATCACCAAATAAATATAACAAGATGGAAGAACCTCTTAAGTTGGTGGTACCCATTCCAGATGAAGCTAAACCACACTGGAAGGGTAAGAGGTTGTATCCTCCTAATTTAGGTATTAGACTTCCCCAGGAACCTGGTAAAGTTCAAAGTTATTGTCCAGCAACTGGTCAATATTTAGGCACTTTCCTGGTGTCGACTAAAGATGAAATCAACCAACAAATTCAATTGGCCAAGCAAGCTCAATTGTCGTGGAAACAATCTAGTTTTACTAAAAGAAGACAATTGTTGAAGACTTTAAGTAAATTCATCATTAGTAACCAAGAAGATATTGCTCGAGTTGCTTGTCGTGACTCTGGGAAAACTAAATTAGATGCTTCCATGGGTGAAATCATGGTTACTCTTGAAAAATTGAATTGGATAATCGCAAATGGTGAACGTGCTTTGAGACCGTCAATGAGACCGGGGCCTTCAAACTTTCTCATTGGGTTGATGAAATCAGCCGAAGTGAGGTACGAGCCTTTGGGCGTGGTTTCTGCATTTATTTCTTGGAACTATCCGTTCCATAACCTTATGGGACCTATCATTGCAGCTTTATTTACCGGTAATGCTATAGTAGTCAAGTGCTCAGAACAGGTCATTTGGTCTTCTAAATGGTTTATCAAATTGGTGAAAATTGTCTTGAACCTGTTGGATATTGATGAAAATTTAGTTCAATTGGTATGCTGCTATCCCGAGGATGCTGATTACCTCACCTCTCATCCCGATTTATCTCATATCACCTTCATTGGATCGAAACCTGTCGCTCATAAAGTATTGGCAAGTGCTGCTAAAGAATTGACTCCAGTAGTCGTAGAATTAGGGGGAAAAGATGCCGCAATTGTCTTGGATAATGTCAAAGATATAAAAGCGCTCAGTTCAGTATTATTAAGAGGCACGTTTCAAAGTGCGGGCCAGAATTGTATTGGAATTGAAAGAATAATCGCTTTACCGAAATCTTATGAACAGTTGGTAGACATTTTCTCCGAAAGGATTAAGAATTTCCGTTTAGGGTCCGATATTGATCAGTTGGATGAAATTGATATGGGTGCCATGATTTCTGATAATAGATTCGGTGCCTTGGAAAAGATGATTGAAGACGCGGTTGCAAAGGGAGCCAGGTTGATATCAGGTGGTAAAAGATTTCAACATCCCAATTACCCACAAGGACACTATTTCGAACCTACATTATTAGTCGATGTGGATCCATCGATGGATATTTTCAACGAAGAAGTATTTGGACCCGTTCTAACAATGATCAAAGCCCAGGATATCAATGACGCGATCGCCCTTGCCAACGGAACTGAATATGGATTAGGTAATTCTGTGTTTGGTGGTGATTTCCAGCAATTAAATGCCATTGCTGATCGATTAGATTCTGGGAATGTTGCTATAAACGATTTTGCTACATTTTATGTAGCACAATTACCTTTCGGTGGTGTCAAGAAATCGGGATATGGTAAATTTGGCGGAGAAGAAGGATTGACTGGTTTGTGTGTTACAAAAGCAGTAATTATGGATAAATCGATATTCAGAATGTTGGGGGTTAGTACTAGTATTCCACCACCAATTGATTACCCTATCAAAAACGATAAGAAAGCATGGAGTTTTGTTAGTAATTTGAATATCGCTGGTTATGATAATAGCTTGTGGGAAATGATCAAATCATTTAAGAAATTAGCCAGTGGTGGTTAAGTATAAAAGACAGAACGTTTAAAATTATTCCAACTATATACAAATCTAGTACCTACAATTGATTATTATTATTCTGAGACGATAGGTTCTAATAGATTAATGATCAATTTTTAATTGTAACATTTATGAATGTATATATTTATCAAACATATATATAGTCGTAATTGATTTAATTGTAATATAAGAAGTGAATTGACTTGTCTGAAAAAATATTATATCTTTTAAACCAGACATTTAGTACCCAGTCTATTTAGCTGCGTTAATATGAATTTCAGGAACTGCTTTGACAGTAGCGTCCACCAAAAGACTAATAACTTCGGACTTTTTAGCTTCATATTTAGCTTTGATTGAGTCTAATTCAACCTTAACTTTTTCGTCGGCTTCTTTATCTTCAGATTCGTTCAATCCAGCATGTTTCAGTTCATACTCTTTCAATTCGGCTTCTTTCTGTTTCTTGTATTCGTCAATCTCTTTTTGAGCGTCGGCCTTAGCTGCTTTCAAACGGGTGGTTCTGTATTTTCTAGCTTCAGTTTCAATTTCAGCAGCCTCCTTTTCGGTTCTTAATAATGATTGAATTCCTGAAGACATTGTTAATCTAGTTCAATTGACGTTGATGAAGTTGCTTAATCTGTCTCTCTCCCAGTTTATCAATTGGAAAAACATTTTGAACAATTTACACGACCACTATAAACAAGTAATTTATTTATTTTACTTCTATCATACATTTAATATACACTATTTTATCTATTTTATACATGGATAATGAAGTTTAATAGTATCTTCATATTTATTAGTAGAAACCATCTGAAATAAAACGTATCATATACTCATCAATATGACCAACACCTTCTGCATAATCAACATCAAGGTATTCATCACCATCATTCAGCGAACCAACAGGACCAGCTTCTGGGTTGGGGGTACCATCAGCTATAGGTTTGTTTTCGTCATCAAAGTCTTCGTTATCAATCGCAACTTCTTTCATCGCTTCACTGGCTGCAACTCTATCCTCTTCGTCTTCGGCTTGAGCTAAGACATTGTTGACATTACCTTTGAATCCCAATTCCAATGGTTTATCAGGGATATCACTAGCAATACTGGTATCATTAACAAGATCTCTAACTGAGAATTTGGACAAATAATCAGTAGTGAACTCACCTTCTTGAATAACAACATTATCTAATTGTCTCTTTTGATTTGCCTTCTTTAAGATATTGGACTCAATAGTATACTCAGAAACAAATCGATAAATATGAACATCTCTTGTTTGACCAATTCTATGACATCTATCTTGACATTGTTTATCCATAGCTGGATTCCAATCTGAATCATAGAATATAACAGTATCCGCACCGGTTAAATTGATACCCAATCCACCCGATCTCGTTGATAAAATGAACACGGGTATTCTATTGTCCCGGTTGAATTTTTCAGTTAATAATTGACGATCTTCAATCTTGGTCGCACCATCTAATCTCATATATCTATAGCCATGAATATTCAAAAATTGTTCTAAAATATCCAATACCTTGGTCATTTGGGTGAAAATTAATGCTCGGTGTCCACCAGCTGTAAGTTCTTGTAAAAGCGTGGCTAACTTTTGTAATTTCCCACAATCGTATTGCAACAATTGTTTATCGGGGAATGCAACTGAAAGTTTCACTTGGGCTCTATGGAAAGGATTATCAATCTTTTCCGTTGCAACATCATTCAAAACCCTGTGTTGAGTGGAGATTGGAATCAATTGGTCCTTCATATCCAATGCAACCACCAGCGGTGTCGTCATAGAGTATTTGTCAATAACATCTCCCATATAATCAGCAAACTCTGGTACTGTGTGAATTAAATCTTTCGCGGTTTCCAACTTGAAGTCATCAACAATTTTTAATCTCTTGATTAAACCTTCACTGTAAACTGGTGCACGCTCACATCTCAATTTATTTAAATATAAGGTGTGCTCTAATCTCGATTTCGTGTCGATGTATTCATTCAATTTAACATTCTGATGATATGCCACACAATCTGAGTAGTCAAGATCTTCTATTTTGGGGTGTTCTTTGATCAACAGATCCAAGCTACTGATTTGCTCTCCTAACTTTTTAGATGATTGTAGTCTGTTGATGGATTGGGAAACAAAGTAATTTTCATTATTTGTGTTGACTAAGTCCAAATTTAATACATTCAAGTTGATTGTATTAATGATTTGATCATCGTATAATTCACGTCTTACAACTCCCTCCATTGGATTATACGATTGGGGAACAGATTTTGGCATCACATATGATGTCACAACCGGCCTAACTTCAAATAAATCAGGATGATTACACACCTTTCTCAATTGCATCAAACAATTAATAATAGACAAAAAATTCCCTGATACTAATGTCTCCTTTGTTTTTGCTCTTGTCATAAAATCATCATACAAAAACCTTTGCCTCTTTGAAAGACGACAATAGATAATATGCTCGTACTTCCCTGGCATCTGCTTCTCGACATCTTTCTTCAATCTCCTTAGAATATATGGTCTCAAAACTTGATGTAACCTAGAAACGGTATTTTTAGTTTCATCGTCCATTTTACTCGTGGTACGTTCATTTTCATCAATTATATCACTTCCACCAGCTAACGTAGTTTGCTCCATGATTTTATCTACCGGCTTCCCAAACCATTGTTGGAAATCTTCAAGATTTGCAAATCCCTCAGGCATGGCCTGTGTTGCTTTCGATGATGGCATAAGGAAATACAATAAGGACCACAATTCAATAAGATTATTTTGAAGTGGTGTACCAGTCAATAGCAATCTATTCTCGGTATTAAAATTCAATAAAGCTTTCCATCTAGTAGACCTGAAATTCTTAATATTGTGGGCTTCATCCAAAATCATGTATTTCCATTTCTTTCTTTTGAATGTTTGCTGATCATGAACAACAAGCTGATAAGACGTAATACAAACATGAAACGAATCTGGCTTGTTCCAACCTTTTCTTTTCTGAGCACGTTGTTGTGGCGATCCATAATACGTCATGACTTTGAAACCGGGTGCAAACTTTTTGAACTCCATTTCCCAATTTAACATCACTGAGGTTGGTACTACAATTAAATGTGGTCCCCAGATATGATGCTCGGATGCCAAATACGAAATTAATGAAATTGTTTGAATGGTTTTACCTAAACCCATTTCATCGGCCAAAATACCGTTAGTTTCATTATTATACAAACTGGCTAACCAATTCAAACCTTGTTTTTGATATGGTCTTAAAGTTCCTCGTAATAAGGGTGGAATCGGGACGTCTCTTACCATAGTACCATTGACTTCCACTTCTGGTGCATCCTCCACATGGTCACTCTTCTGTGTAGTGTCAGTTTCATGTGCACCTTCTCCTTCCGATTGCGGAGTTTCTGGTTCATTTTCTTCATCGGTAGTTGTCATATTTTCATCCTCTCCAGATGATAAATTATCATCACCATCTGAACCGTACAGTTCGGCGACGGAAGCATCAGCATCTTCGTCGCTTTCATCTACTGTACCGCCTAACAATGCCGCCAATGATGATTTAGGTTTCTCTTCAATGATAGGCATCGAATCTTCATCGGCTATGGGAGAGCTTGGAGCACTTGTATCCACACTTTCCGATCCAATTAAACCATTGGTTGCCCCGGGGCTACTTTCTTGATCCAGTTCTGGAACCGATGATTCCTTCAAGTTGGCATATTTCTTCTTCAAATCATCAACAGATAATTCCATGTCATCATTTTCGGGTCTCTTCTCAGGCACTTCTTCGTCGTCGCTATCATCAGACGAACTAAAGTTTTCTGAGTCACTCTTGGCATCATCTCCCGATTCATTCATATCAGTATTTTCTGCCTCTGTGACATCACGAGAAGAACGGTTCAATTGTGCCTCCAATAATTGGGTTGAATGTTCCAACATTTGACTTAAATGTTCTCTTCCTTTAATTTTTTTCAACTCTTCTTCCTTCTCTTGTTGCATAAAAGTGTAGACTTTACTAGCCTGGGTCCATCTCTTTTTAACCGCTTGGATAGCTAATCGACTGATTTTTCTTAAATTTTGTTCTTGTTCACGGGCCAATCGTTCCTTTTCACCCGCTTTCTTCTTGAAATGTTGATCAATCATCGTTGCAATCTTTTTGGCTCTATTTACACGTTGTTTCCTAAAAGATTCATGCAACTTGGCAAAATGTTGTGCTTGTCTTAAGAAATGATCTTGGAAGGTGGAGGTATTGCCCGAACCTTGAATTCGAGGGACAATACTCCCATTCATTCTGAAGGGGTCATCGATCGGTCGGATAGTTGCATTTGAAGGTAATGCAACTTTCCGTCTTTCGAGCTTATCTCCTTTTAACTCCAAGAACTGTTTATTATGAGTCAAATCATAAATCTTTTTAAAATTGGCTTCTTGTTCCAGAGTAACTTTCTCGAATTCCTCAATGCTAAAGGAATAATCCGGTAAATTAGATTCGTCAATAATAGGATTTTTATAATTGTTTGTAATAAAATCTCGTACTTTCAATTGAACATTGGGCTCTTCATGCTCCTCGTCTTTAGTTTTGATTATAGATATTTTGGTGGGTTCGTAGTCTATTATAGCGGAGTCCGAGCCATGTAGTGAATTATCAGAATTGTGTTCCGGTCTCCATGCTGGTATATGTGACGGATGGGTGACGATTGGCGTGTTCAAGGAATACTTGACAGATTTTACTTTATAGTGCAGATCAAGCTCTGGAGATATCTCTGGAGTTTCTTCTGGAGTTTCTTCAATCTTGGGAGTTGCCTTTGGCTTAACTATCGGATTCGATTTGACCTGAATTTTTTTGAAAAAATGATCATTATCAATATTTGTTAACAAACCCGCCTCTAATTCTTTAGCTTTTTCCAAAACCAAAGGTTTGAAAGGATACTTTTCAATAATTTTCTGTTCATGCTCAGCTATTACCTTCTTTTGTAACCGTAAAGGCAAATCATTTAATGAACTATTTTGATTTTCATTGTCCCATTCGAGATTATAGTGGGGGTTTTTAGTGTACGATTCGTATAGTTGAGGTATCTGCGTTTCAGGCAACGCTTGAGAGAAATCCAGCGGATTCCAATTATAAATCGACTTGTATTCACGTAATTGAAATAATTCATTAACAGTCAAGTTAAAATCAACAATTAATTGAGCCAATTTCTGTTGTTTTTCAGAATCGTGGTCATTTTCCCCCAATTTCCTCCTCTTTCCACCATTAATATTATTGGAATTTTGTCCATTTAAATCTCGTTTGCCTCTTGTTGAAGCGTGATTATTAGCATTTGCCTTCTGTCTACCTGATTTTTTAGCCATCGTATGAAAATGTCAATACTTGAATACTATGCTTACAGTAAAACAATCCAGTTTAAAGACAATTTATACGGCGTAATCTTAATGGCTTTGCAAGAGATTTTACTAGAATCTGATGTTTGAAGTGTAGGTTTGAAATAATTGGAAATTTGCCATATGCAGGAAACATATAAAGAAATACAAACAAACAACGAAAGAGAGCGAGAGAGAATTAGTAAAGTAGTAAAGGTGAAGAAGTACGTAACACGATACTAGTTATTCATGCTGATTTTGAATAGATAATTACAAGATAATTGCAACTTTAAAAAAATACAAATTTGAAAGCAATAAAGTTGATAGTTCTAACACAGCCCTACCTGTAATAAAATCACAACTAATAAAAGACAATTTTGAAAGTAATAACCTTATAAACTTTAACTTATCTTTCTTTCATGTTGATTTTGAAACTATTGAATTAATTTAACCTCATGATACATGATTAATGAATTCTTTACCTACTAACAAAAACTCGAATGTTGTGTATATTTTGAAAAAGACCTATAAATATCTTTATAAATGTAAACTAGTACTTAAATCAAAATGCTAATGCTATGAAGGGGAGACAGAAACGGCTGTAAACAACCTTTTCCTAAGCTTTAATGAAAGTAGCATTTTCCTTTTCGTAAGCTTCTCTTGCAGAGTCAACTTGAGAGTCATTGGCTAAGAAGCCCAATTCCTGTTCAGCAGTGGTGTCTGGTTTCACTCTGTAAAAGTAATCGGCTTCTGGAGAACCAGAACCCAAGTCTTTAGCTAACCCGCCAAATGGATATGAACGAGGCATGGCTGGTTTTTCAGGGTTCAATTGGAAGTACCAGATAGTAGCACCAAAACCAAATACACAACCGAAGAAAATGGCATTGTGCCATAAAGCAGTTTTATCAGAGACTGGTTGGAAGTAATCAGGAGACCACATATCATAGTAATCATCATCTATATTTACTGGATCATTGAGATTTCTTCTATTTTGCTGATCGTCGTATTTCTTGTATGGATCTTTATCTTGAGCTAATTGTGGTTTGACATCTGGATAGTCCCCCATTTCTGGACGCTTGGGGTCAGTTAACTTTATTATTTTACCATAACCATCGACAATACTATCACGAGTTGTGTGTGGTGGATAAGTAGCATAAAGTCTGACAGCTGCACGTGGATACGCTCTAACAGCATTCACTCCAAGTCTAGCAAGCATTGGAAAGATTGTTGATATTACTATTAACCTATAGTTGTTTTGGTGAGCCAATAAAAATGAGATGAAAAAAATCACCAATTCTGCTGACGTAATCAAAAGATTTAGAGAACCAATGTTATCTGGTGATATAACACGATAACCTACAAGATACCTCTACAAGAACATTACCCAAGTGTTTTATTAAATAAACTATCTAATAGTACTGATTTTAATCAGGTGAAAATCATGGATTTTCGTAAAGTTATAGGTTTTTATAAAAGTTTATAAAGTTGTATGTAATGCAATGGTGAATGGTTGGTTTATTTTTCTTTCTTCTCTTATTCATTTCGATTGAGGAAATGGTTCTGCTTCACCAAACTTCAATTCCTTCATTGGTGATTTTTCAGAGTCGGCATATTCCACTAATGCTTCGTATCCATCTAATTCAGTACCTATGTATTTAGCAACGTAACCTACGGCAAAGTATACTGGCAAAAATGCAATCAACACACTGGCGTTCTTCATGTTCCAGTATTCATGTACTGGTGGAGGGTTGGTATTGAAATTGTATTTGTTAGTGAATGTAGATGGTGTGCTTTCGCTAGAAGCAAATCGTCTGCTTATGCTTTTACCTCCTACTACTCTGTTGATTCCTCTTAATCTTGCTAACATTGTGTGTTTGATATCTAGTATGTTTACTTGGTGTAGGTTTTCATTGGTAGACTGAAATTGATTTTCATTTTGTTTGTGTGCAGGAATTTTATCATTTTTAGCAGCCATTACAAATCACCACTTTTTAACATTAGAACAGGTAGAAGGTAAGCTAAGAATGGATCAATTGGTAGGAATACTTGTAGTAAACAATCTAGAATGGGATATGAACCAAATAGATTTGAACAAATTGGATTTTTTTGCTTCGAAAGGTGAACTAGATACAAGGTATGGTAGAAGTGGTATTTTTGACGAATTACCTTTAAATAGTACATATATTCCCCTTTATAACAAACAAGTAATGAAACTAGGTAGAAGAAAAGATAGTTGTCAGTTTGTGATTAACGATTCCACCATATCTCGCTTGCAATTGATTATATGGTCTATTCAATTCGATAGAAATACCACCCCTTTGGTTTACATACATGATATTTCTACTAATGGTATAAGTGTTAATGGATCCAAACTAACCAAACATAATACCCAACTCTTGAATCATCAAGATACTATCACTTTCGGATATTATAAACTAACGTTTGTTTCACCATTACCCCCATACAATCCTGGTTCGAACCAGTCCATCAATGATTGGTCAATCTCTTCGATATTCTTGGGTTCGGGAGCTTATGGCTCAGTTTACATTGCTACCCCGAAGAGTTTACCGGGGAAATATTATGCGGTAAAAATTGTCAAAAACTTATCGAATCTAGTATTGCTGCAAAATATGATTGAAGAATCCAGTATGTTGAAAAATATCATCCATGTAAGTGAGAACAGAGAGTTTCTTTATATACATACTAACTGTCTAGCCCAATATCATTCAAGTTTATGAGTCGTGCACTTTTGGGGATAATTTGTATATATTTCAGAAACTAATCTATGGCGGCGACTTATTTTCTTATTTATCGAAGGGCGCCAAACTTGTTCCGTTGCCAGAGAAGGAAATATTGGTTATTGTGTATCAGATTTTGAAAATCTTGGATCACTTACACTTTAATCTTGGTATTATTCATCGTGATTTGAAATTAGATAATTTACTCATGGAGATTCCCTTACCGTACAGCAAAATATATCTTTGCGACTTTGGTATTGCCAAGAGATTACAGTCTTTAGCGCAGAGGACTAACACTTTGGTTGGTACCTTAGAATATAGTGCTCCAGAAATATTCGACCACAAAAACCCGACAAGTTATAATTACAAATGCGATATGTGGTCCTTAGGGGTTATTGTTTATATTTTATGTTCGGGTATTTCACCTTTCTTCTCAGAAAGTAAACAAACTGGATCGAAAAAGAAAGCCAGATTTAATCATGGCAAGCATTTATCAATTCGTCAGTTTGATAATATCAGTTTCGGGGCTAAAGACTTTATTGCCAAATTGATTAGAATTAATCCCCAGGAAAGAATGGATACCAGAGAATGTTTCAACCATCCTTGGATAAGGGAAAACTCCCCTGTATTGGAAAGAGTATACCAAGAAAGAATCCTAGTATCTGACTAAAGGGTGCTATCTTATCAGTTGTCGATATTGATGGGTATTATGTAAATATCCCACAATTCCGGCATATAGAATCGAGAATTGAATATTTGAGATGAAGAAGACTACAATGTAAGACAATAATCCAAATATGTCTTATAGAGAAGGGGGCAACTATCGACCTCACAATAACTACCAGCCACAGCGAAGTGGAGCGGTAAAACCTAATTTCCAGAAAAATAACAGATATGGTCCCAAGAATCCCCTGAATTACCATAATTCTTCCAACCAATATCAATCACAAAATAATCAATACCACAATAATTATCACAATCAAAGTTACCAGAATAAGCCAAACTATTCAAATAATGGTAGGTATCATCAGGAAAGCAATTATTCAAATAACTCCAATTATCAAAACCAACATTATCAATCCAAACCAGCATATTCGACAAATCAATACAACAATAATCACAATAATCACAATAATCACAACAATATCAACTATAATAATATCCCCGTGCAAGATAAAAAGTATGATGCATTCCAGTTGTGGATGGGCGATTTAGATCCGAGTTGGGACGAACAAGCGATAATGAGTATATGGACGTCAGTAGGGGAATCTCCAACAAATATAAAGATCATGCGAGATAAAGCCGGTATCAAGCTGCCGTACAGTTTCATATCTTTCAAGGATGAAGATCTGATCAAGTCAGCAATTCAGAAAAATGGTCAACAAATTCAAGGCTGGAAACGAAATTTCAAATTAAACTGGGCCAGTGGCGGGGCAGCTCCAGCAGCTACACCAAATAATAACTTTAATCAAAATACCTTCCCAGCTAAAAACGGATATAATATTAACCAATTCGAAAAGATCCAAAGCAATAAAGCCGATAGTACGTCTTGTTTTATAGGCGATTTACCATTGGATGCTACTGAAACATCAATCTTTGAAAGATTTAATCAAAAGTATCCTAATCAAGTGAGACAAGTAAGAATAATGACCGATCCTGCCACGCGAGCTTCGCGAGGGTTTGGGTTTGTTAAATTCAATTCGCAAGAGATTGCTAAACAGGCGGCATTAGAAATGAATGGGGTTACCATTGGATCAAAACTGATTAAAGTTTCACCTTCGACAAATACCAATCTTGCCACACCAACAACAATAAATCTGGAAACAAAAGCTGCCATTGCACAACGTCAACCTACATTAAATCAGTTTACTGATGCCAATAATACTAATCTTATCATACGAAATTTAAATCAAAAGTTCACCCAACGAGAGCTAGAATTATATTTTCTTGCATTTGGTGATTTGATATATTGCAAACTTTCAAACGATAGAACTTGTGGTTATGTCAAGTATTATTTACGATCATCAGCAGAATTGGCGTTACTCAACTTACATGGAATGTCAATCAACAATTGTAATTTGAAAATAACTTGGGGTAAGGAAGATCCTGACTCCAATGTGTACAAAAAGGCAATTCCAGCTCCAGTATTATATGGCCAATTCAAACCATTCCATGTTAATTTGTCTACTGCTGATTTGGATAATCAAATAATAGAACCAAGTGAAAGTTTACCGCTTGCCAACGAATTGTACATAAGTTCCAAATTGAATCGTGATAGTATTCTCAAAGAATCATATTAGCATTATAAAAGTATATATAAAGATAAATAAAAGTATATATATCCAATATAACCATTTATCAAAACGGTATATTCATTATTCCCCAGGGATTTGTTAGAGAGTGAAAGAAAATGACGAGAAATATTTAGTGAGAGATGGTGGTAGAGTTAGTGAGAATTGGTGGTATAAGTTAGGAACTGTCGGTAGTAAAATTTGTACCACGAACCACGATTGACGCATTGTAAGTAAACAAAAGATTTTGGTGTGAAAAGTTGTAGGCTGAATATAATTGGAATAACAAATGCTACCTAATAAATTACCTTCAGATCCATATTTCAAGTCAGAACCAGTGTCACGAGTAGGTTCTTCAACACGATTGAATCAGTTGGCTAATTTGACGTCAAGGCCGACGACACCACAGCCGTATGTTGTTTCTTCATTGAACCCAGTACGGAACCTACCGGTCAATTCTAGAGGATCAAGCGCTGAAGGGGATAAGGATGTGATAGACTTTGAAAGCTTACCTATAGTAGAGCAGATCACCAATTTTGAGACCAATTTACAGGAACTTTCTACTAAAATAACCACATTCAAAGAAGACGGTTTAAGTACGATTGTCGAAACCTTGATTAAGATAAATGATGATTTGAAGAATAAAACAAGTGAATTGGAACAACATCGTGAATTAGGCAAAGAAATAGACCAATTGGAGACGATTGGCTCCAATTTTGACAACAAATTCAAAGCCATATTAAAAGAATTAATTGCCTGTAGAAGTGAATTACAAAAATTACCCAAACAACCTAAAGAAGCAACTAATAATCCAAATCAATTCTCTACTGAAGATGTATTGAAATATGCCATGAAATTGGCGAAATTTACTAAAGCCCCTCCTACAATAGCCCAACCTTACCAAATACATCCAAACAATTATATATGGCCAGCCGAAGATGCGTTGAGGCGAGGTATGTTGGCTCAAAGTTCATTGACTCCAGATGAAATTGTAAATGCTGAATTGGATACTGGAAAAGACGAAAAAATCGTATCACCAGAAAAGAAGTCAGAAGAAAAACAAGCAAGTCAAGAACCTCAAAAGGAAAGAAAAGGATCGTTTGGAGATTATGGAAATAATAATGACAAGGACACCAAGAATGAGGATCAAGGTATTGATCTTGATCTATTTGATCCTGACGAATTTTCTGATTAATAGAACAAAATCTACAAATATATATTAAACGTCAAATCATGTACTCGTATATATACACTTTTTATCTCTAAATACAACTCATTTCTTTGAGTGATCACCAAATAATTCTTGGGGATGCGTGAAAGTCCCAGTGGCAGTGTCACCACCTAAAACACAATCCAAAGGTAATTGTTTCGAATATAATTCGCCATTACCCAAATGGTCTTTGACGATTTCGGCTAAACCTGAGATAAATGCTTCATTACCATTTAAAGACTCTGCTCTTAATACTTTTTGAGGGTTTTTACAATCGTCCTTTAATTCAATATCCAATTCATGTAAAGTTTCGATATGATCCGAAGTAAAAGCAACCGGAACGAGAACAATACCAGGAATATCGTCTCTCACTTCCAATTTCTCCACTATTTTAGCAGTTTGACCACCCAACCAAGGCTTTGGACCAACTTGTGATTGCCAAACTAATCTATATGGATTAGAAAATTTCAATTTTTCCATGATTGCATAAACCGTGGAAGCAACTTCAGCAGGATATGAATCCCCTTTATTGACAATTTCCATAGGTAAAGAATGGGCTGAGAATAAGATTGTTACCTGGTTTCTAATTTCCTCTGGAAAATTTTCAAGGGTTTTGGTGATATTATCGGCAAATGCCAGGACCAAACCTTGATGTTTTGGCCATCTGTCAATCATTGACCACTTAATCTTTCTTTCTGGATCTAATTTCAAAGTTTGTCTATATAATTCATTGATTGAAGAACCAGTTGTTGAATAGGAAAATTGGGGATATTGCGAGAAAGCCACGGCTCTAGTGATACCATCCAGTAACATTTTTTGTAACGTATCTTCAGTCAAAGGATTGGCGTATCTGAAAGCAACATATGGTTTATGTGGTGCTGTTTCAGGATTGGTTTTATCCAATATTTGACATACTTTTTTAACTTGATATTCAGACCAGTATCTGATTGGCGAACCGCCTCCAATGTCTTTATAATGCTTTTCAATGGTGGGAGTTCTTCTCCATGCAATGAATTTAGCCAAAGGCTTTTGGAATGGTCCAAATGGGATCAAATCACCATCACTGAATAACCGTAACAAAAAATCATATGTTTCTGAAACTTTTGATGGGCCTCCCATATTCATAAACACTACTCCCGTCCCTGGCTTTGTGGCTTGAGAGTTGAACCTCATCCACGTCCGCACTACCTGCCTAACATTGGCCCTATTAACACCAGTTATCATCGTCTTCTACAGGTTAATGGTATACTTATAAATTATCTATTGAGATCTAGACACATTTGAAAAATCCAATTCCGGTGGTACCGGAAATGATGGTGACGTAAGGTGATCCGCGCCTACTTCCGGCTCCAATACAATTTGTTGTCAATACAATACACGAAGAGAGTTCGGTTATGATGTTTTCTTGGTTTCTTGGGGTGTATTGTGGTGGGGGACGTTTGCCTGGAATATATCCTGCACTTCTTGGGTGAAATTATGGAAAGTCACCTCAACATCTTCGACCAAAGCTCGAGCTTTGAACGTTTTCCAGGCGGCTTTGAAATGCATAACCTCCTCGTCAACATCGTCTTTATCAACATTCTCGAGAATATCAATGGGTGGCAAACCTAATGTAGAATAATCAAAAGTAGTATCACGATAAGTGTCGAGTTTTTTGATGATTGTCGACTCTACAATTTTAGACTCTTCATTAGTCAATTTCACAGCAGGCGATTGAGCAGCAGGTGGGATAATCTTTTGAGCCTTGGCACAATCTTGGTGAGATTTACAGAATTTAATTACCTGTTTTGCATAAGGTCCTTTAAATAGGAATAATGAAACTGCCATACCAATGTGAGCAAAGTAGTAACAGATGGCCCAAGCATAAAGGGAAGTACCTAGGTCTAAAAGCACAAACGGCTGCACTGCTTGACCAAGTGCTAATTGAGTGACAAGGTAACAAATAATGTCATACACAAATTTATTAGATTTTGGCGTTTTACCATCGGCTTGTAAGAAAATCGGGCGGAAATTCCTGCGGAAGATTTTACCACAACTTTGTAAGAATGCCCCTGATATAAAGGTAAGATAATAACCTGGTCTGGTCCCGTGCCATGCGGCACTAGTAGCAAAAGTAAACAAGGAAGATTTGAATCCTGGTTTTTTCCCTGTTTTAGCCACCCTCAAGTAAATATAATTTTTCAACCATTTATTGGTATTCATATTCCAGGCTTCTAAACATATATGGATGTTCTGACCGGTTTCAAATGCCCAAGGGTCAATATTTTGCACCCGATTCCATTTGAATTCTTGAGTTTTTTCATCATATCCATTATAACCAATACCACTGAGGATACATGCCCCTTCAGCAATTGACCAAATGGTATAATATTTCAATCTGTAAGTAAAACCGAGCACCCAAAAGTAAAATATCCTGTAAATGAACCCGTGGTCTTGTACCATTGCATCGCTTAACATATACTCGACATTAACCCACTTGGCACTATTTACAAAAACTATTGCCCACGCAAACCCTTGAAAAGTCTTGTAGGCCGCTTGTTTACCACTTCTGGGGATTGTTCTTCTTCTTTTACCTGGTCTTTTATCATCGGGCACATCGTCGAACAAAGTACCATGAATGAATTTATCATAATCAGCATAATCAAATGCTGGTCCTGTTAAGAAAGAAGCATAAAAGAAGACGTAACCTAAATAAGGTAATAAATTAGGATGAGATTTGATTTGTCGAGATTTGTTATATTCAGTGAGGGAGTTTGGGGATTGTTGGCCATCGTAAATACTCCATCCAAATGCCGATAATTTCATCACCAAGACCATTTGCGCTCCTGTAATATCAATTTTTGTAGCATCATATGGATTGAAAAACTGCATTTGTATATGTTTATATAACAAATGAATCATTAAGAACATGAAATTGATCCAGGGCATTTTCGAAGATTTGACATATCTAGTTATGAAATAACAACCTAAAGCGGAAAATAACAAGGAACCAATACCATCTTTAATATTTAGGATTCCAAAGATATAAAAAGTAGCTATACTTATGTTATATATGTGTTTTAAAGTGTATTTATTATCAGGTAACCTTTTAAAAATCCAACTGAAGGGAAATGATAACAAAGCACAAATCAAGATCTTGAGATTGGCTTCGTCCAACCCTACCTGGGTCAGCAATTGTGCTATACTGTCCTGTATTAACCCAAAAACCATCAATTGCTGGGGAATCATCTCTTGTTGTCTTTGTTTCTTTATATGAAATATATATATGGTACTGCATATATATCCTCGGATCCACTCTTTAGTCATTCTTTACGTAATCAATAATAGAACAATTAATTATAACACAAACAGTAGAGTTCACTATAGATTAACTACAGTATAATTTACTTACTATTATTTATTTTTTTATATAAAGAAACTTATTCTCTAGATTTTACCAATTTATAACCTTCATCTAATATAGTAGTGATGCTTTCATTCTTATAAGGTATGGTGTTCAATGCAAACGCAACATCATTCCATTCTGCTTCTGAATTTGACTTGATTAGACGTGCCATCAATTTCTCAGATAACTGTTTCTGATGCTTTTCCTTTTCAATAAATGTAATCAAGAATTTAACAATACGTTTCAATGCATCTTTCGATAATGTTTCATCATTTGACAACCCACTGAATATATCAATAAACCCATTATAAATCGCATTGTCTTTGGTGGATAATTCAGTAAAGAATAATCGACACATATCACTGATACCTTGGTCTTCATTTTCCAAACACTTGGCCATCGATGATAGTTGACCTTTGACTTTGACTTGACCTGCCAAAATCAAAAACGTCACTGTCATCAAACATGTACGTTGAACCATAATGTTTTCATCAGTCAATCGTTTGTATAAGTAATCAGTACTTTCATCAACGATATTATTGAAACACACGGCCATATCACCTAATCCTAGTACACAATTGGATCGTATAATTGGATCATCTGACTTTTCCATAATCGTGATCAACAAATGCAAGTTATCTTCACAATACACGGATGAAACACACATCAATTTTGCTAAACACAATACTGCCGATCTTTGTAGGACCTTATTATCGTAATTCTTGTTATTGGCACAAATATCTCGAACTAATGGACCAAATCTTTGCAATAATGATGATTTCCCATACAACAATTCTCGTTCCTTAACTTGCACTATAGCATCGGTAAAATCATCCTCCGAAGTCCCACCAATCATTTCTAGTTCATTCTGTTGTTCTTCATCTTTACTTGGATTATTCTTCTTCGCTTCAGTTTCGTGTTTCTTCTTCTTAAATTGGGCTTCCAATTTCTCCAAGTAAACTATCGTTTTCACCGCAACATGACCAACAATAAATATTAATTGAGATAATCCAATCACTTTCGATTGATTATTTGAAACTTCAGATATCGACTTGGACTTTAGTTTGATAATTTCCGAACATACTTTATCCGGTTCTGATGATGCTTGAAAAATTGCAGCAAGTGCTTGTTCGGCAACAGAAAACCATTCGGGACTCTCACTATAATCAAATAATACCGCTTTTAATCTTTCAATCACTTCTTCTTCTCGCGCAATCTTCACTACAGTTAAATCCTTCTGCGACGCATTTGGTGTTATACGCTGTAAAGCTATACAGGTATACTTTGATAATAACAAGTCGGTTTTACCTGCTTCTCCCAACCCAACTTTTAACAACGAATCCAACCCCTGTATAACTATTTGGTTCTTTTCAAGTGCAAGCATCCCTAATATAATAATTGCCCCATGTCGTTGTTGAATTCCTTTATCATTCCCAACATCATAATTATAGATTTGCCACAACACGGTTAAAACATCACCTTTGATCAATTTATCTTTGTAAACAAGCCCGAGCAACTTCTGTAATGATGCAATATCGGAGATGGATGCATCAACAGTCAAGTTGATCAAGTTTTTCGCAACATATGCCGCCTGCTCCATTGTTGACATTACTGTTGGAGCCGTAAGAAATAGATTTTTATAACAATCAATCAAATGGGTGGGGACTGACTTTCCTTCATCCGAATTACCCTTCATCCATACCAAATGTAACATTCTCCGGATCCCGTCTTGAGAATTTTCAATTCCGTAAGCATCTGCTAACACTAAGAAATCCATAGAGTCTAATGTCTCATTTCTATTTTTGGAAAAGAGTAGATTCGATATAACATCAGTACCTTTATGAACCGCTAGAATAAATCCAACACCATCTTCCAAATATTTAACTTTCAATCTAGCTCTAACTATTTCCATACGTTCGGCTTCACTTGGTTGTGCTGTTTCTACATCATCTTCTTGGTCGTCATCTTCCATTAATTCGTCTTCGTTCTCACTTTCATTACCTTCATTAATCCTTGAAGAATTCTTAGATTCTGGGTTAGCCTCATCAGCATCGTCCATTTCAACGTCTGAATCGTCTGAATCAAGGATATCATTATTTTCTCTCGACTTTTTCGGTGATTGTGGTAACAAACGATCTAACTCAGCTTCAGCTTCGGTTAATTGTGCTTGCCAAAGTTTAAGTTTCAATTGAGAGCCATTTGTGTTTGAGAATTGATGGTTTAATAATAACTTGGACATCAACTTGATGGTATTCCTTCTAACCAATGTACTTCTGTCATCAAGTGATCGTACACAAAGTAACATCATAGATTGTCGTCTTTCGATTAATTGAGCTTTTAAACCAGCAACTTTAGTTAAAGCTTGGAAACCTTTGGTTCGTACATACGGATTAGAATCCAAAACACGGTCTTGTAACAAATCCAATAAACCATCAATTTGCTGGGTCCCATTGTGACCATCTTGTGAATCTTCACCGTTATCTCGAATAATGTCCACGACAATATTACCACAAGTTTCGACCACTGAACAACGTAAAGTGGGGTTACTATTGTCTAATAATTGTTTGATACAAGAAAGTTGTTTCAAGATTAATCGAGGACTCAATTCGGATAATTTAATAAGGAATTGCGACACCGCTTTAGGTCCATTTGAATCATTAGAATTGAATTGAGTTTGTGATATTTCTCGTAATACTTCTTCGGTTAACATGATATAATCATATTGGTCTGCCAATATGTGCAACAATTCAGCCATATACTGGGGTAAATGGACATAATAAGTCAAACATTGGATAATCGAATGTTTAATTATTGGTGCATGGCCATGTAATGTCACGGCAAAGGCAATGACTTTGAACATTAAGAGTTTCAACGGGATCATTTTCATTCTTTCTGGTGATTCCATTAAATTGGTAATTGGACGAGAAAATAATTCAATAAATAAGTCTCGTTCTGGAGATGTGGTGAATATCTTCGCCAAGTCTAGCTTGATCACAGTGACAATAGATGTCAAACAATCTTCTACTTGAACGCTATTTGATTTCCATTTTTGTTGAGCTTCTTTACTGATATTTTTAGCCGAACTACCAGAAGGGTAATCTTGCTTACCCAAGAATTTCAAACAGACAAACATCAAATAACCATATTTTTCTAGCAAAGCCTTGTATAAATCAACCAGATCAATGAAATCGCCACTTGCGATCGCGGTATTGATTTGTACCCCTACAGAATGGAACGACGACGTAATCAAATAATTTAATTGTTTTTGATGCTTTGAACTTATTGAAGTATAGCCATGAGTTAATTCTACTAAATCTTCGAATAGTTCATGGTTATAATGTAATGATTCTGGATTATGTGCCAAAGAATTAGTCACTTCCTCCAACTTTCTCTCAACTCCATTAACATCTATAGTTTGCTCTTTCTCAACGTCGAATGCGTTGAAATAGGATGATAAATTAAAGTCCATCCCTCATTAAATAGCAAATCAACTATCAAATCAACTCATTTTGCAGCACCTACTTTTGTTTACATTTTCCGCGTGGTGGATTTGAAAATCATCGGAGTGTATATAAGATTAATCATTTATTTACATATAATGATACATATATCTATAAAGGAACACCCGAGGAGGTTAGGAGACTAAGCGGGTGTTTACAGGTGGTATGTCAAGTAAACTCAATTATCTGCCGTGGTTTTTGAGCAACAAAAAATGATCGATTTTTGAAGCTATTGTTGAAGTTCTTTTTTTTATTAGCGTATGGGATATCTTATTTATTCACGAAATTTAGCAGAACATTTGTCAAATTCTGGTTGATCATTTTCTTTGACCTTCAATCGCTGCCAATATATAGTTTTTAGTGTTGTAAAGAATCAATATTATTTGGAATAATCCAGTACGTAGTCGGCTAATCACCAATCTACCTACACCGCTTCATAGTGCCGTAATCACTAATATAACCACTTTGTGGTCTTTACCAATCCTACATACAACCCCACTTCGTGGTGTATTTATTCCCTCAACTTAGCATAACCTTTAACCACCGCTTTCGTAGTCCCAATCCTTTCATCCTCTATCGCCGCCAACAAATCCTTCATATTAACCGTATCCCCCAGTCTAATCTCCCTAAACCTCAACCCATTATCTCCTCTCACCGAGATAATCGGACTAACTTTACCTTTGCCATTAGGTTCCACGCTACCTACTTTACTTTCATTTCCCTTGGCAGCATTCATCCACGAGTACTTCTTTCTCCCCGGGTTCATTGACATCATGGCTGCCGTGGCATTGGCAGCTCTATGTAATGTTTCTTCGGCGCCAGCTTTACCATCACCATTAGGATCATTAGGATCTTCATTGGTTTTTTCCAAACCAAGTATAATTCTCTTATTTACCCTCTTCTCCTCCAAATCTTTTTGTTTTGCTGCTAAGTTCCTCAACTCTTTAGACAATTCCGATCTTACGATCGTCGGATTATTATTCTTCTTATCGGGTTTTTTATTATTAGGAATACCTCTACGTCGATGTTGCGACAAAATAATAGTTTTTGTTAAGATATTAGATATCCACTGTTCACAGGATGAAGATATCAAATCGAGCAAATCCGAATCATTAAGGAAATGTTGTTGTATACCATTTTTTTGAGCCACCTTAGTCATAAAGGAAGCTACATGGTATGGCTCCAAGAAAGGTTTAGCTTTAGCAGCGGGTAAACCTTGTCTGGTACCATAATTTCTTTGTTGCTGTTGTTGTATTAACAATTCTTCTTCATGTTGAATATCCACACCAGAAGCAGCTAAGGCATCATTCAATTTGGAAGGATCATTTGTATGTAATTTTTGGTCTCCAAGTAATTTATCTGTAGCAGAAGAAGTAGTAGAAGATAAATTATATTGAGTTGTTTGGTATGGGAATGAATTCTCTTGTTTGAAAGAAACTGGATTATTATTATTAAACCCTTGGTTATTCTGTGGAATAGTATTATTATTATTATTACTATTATAGGAATACTTATTAAAATCGATTTCATTATTATTATTAGTTAAATTAGTACTTGATACATTAGTATTAGTAGGAACATTACTGTGATAACTCCCCACTGGGTCTTTAAAAATATCATTCAATTGTTCTTCATGACTCATTGTAGATTTCTGTTTCTTGTAGTTACCTCTATCTCCATTATCTGTGTTAGATCTCTTACCATCATACTGATTATCACTCATGGTGTAAATCTGAACTAAATTCTGTTAACTTGTGTGTGTTCTTATTTGAACTGGTTGTAAGAATTGTATTTTCTGAAGGTCGTGTGAAATTGTAAAATTGTAAATCACATGATTATTAATCACATGATTATTTCTCAGATGAGTTTGAAAATTATCTACCATCTCTATTACTTAGGAGGTTGTATTAGATATATCAAAACATCATTTACAATGTCAGGAAACAATTCTGGTATTCCTACGTTTGAAGGACACCAAAATTTCAGATTAAGATTGGTATTAGCTACATTATCTGGTAAAGCTATCAAAATTAGTAAAATTAGATCTGGTGATTTCAATCCTGGTTTAAGAGATGAGGAAGTTTCCTTTTTAAGATTGTTGGAAGCGGTAACAAATGGGTCTCAAATTGAGATCTCATATACGGGTACAACTGTAATATATAAACCTGGTTTAATCATAGGTGGTGAACATACCCATACCTGTCCTCATACTGCTTCAGTCGGTTATTTCATTGCTCCCATGTTATTCCTTGCTCCTTTTTCAAAGAATAAGTTTTCTATAGTGTTCAAGGGGATTACTAATTTATCTCGCGGGGAAGGAGATGGTGTAGATGCTATCAAATGGGGGATGTTGCCCATGTTGGAGAAATTTGGGGTAAGAGAAGTCACCTTGCATATATTGAAACGAGGATCAGCTCCTAACGGTGGTGGTGAAGTCCATTTGTTATGTAATTCCTTGATAACACAACCTATCACCTTGCATGCCCTAGAAACTCCTAAATTCTCTGCCATTAGAGGTGTGGCTTATTGTACCAGAGTCTCACCCTCCATGGTTAATAGAATGATTGATGCTGCTAGAAAAGTACTACACCCTACTGGTGTAGAAGTCAATATCACCGCAGATGTATGGAGAGGCGAAAACTCGGGTAAATCCCCTGGGTTTGGTATGACTTTAGTAGCAGAATCAAAGAAAGGTTGGAGAATCTTGGCCGAAAATGTCGGTGAAGCTGGGATGTTGCCCGAAGATATTGGTGAAAAGACAGCTTATGAATTATTATATCAATTAAACAACTCGTGTATTGTTGGCCAACACCAAACTTTACTCGCTTTAGTTTACATGACTATAGGTAAAGAAGATGTTGGGAGATTAAAATTCCAAAAGGAACAAATTGACGCTACTTTTATTCAACATTTACGTGATATTCGTGCTATCTTTGGTACAGAAATATATCTCAGAGATGGGGCCGAAGAAGGTATTCCCGGTGAAGAAAATTACATGACTGCATCTATCAAAGGTAACGGTTTTACCAGTGCCTCTAAAAAAATCCAAGGGTTCTAATATTGTACATTACAAGCATTTTACATTCATATATACATTGTACATTATACATTATACATAGGCATCTTATCACTTAATATATACATTATAAAATGCATTAGTCGTTGCTTTGTCCACGTAACTACCAGAAGGAACACCAACCAATATAATGCTGGCACAAGTTTTCCACACTGGTAGCTTGCTGGATTAATTTGTCAACTTGTGTAGGCACATCTAATCCATTCAATCGTTTTATATCATTACCCATTAATTTATCGGTTATTCTTTTAAGAACTAATGCAGCACGAGCATTTCTAATTTGTAAAGCATTCTTCTTGGTCAAAACAACAGCTTCCTGCTCATCAATCTGACCCCTTCTCAATAAATCAGCAATATTGACTTGTGGAACCTTGATTCCAGTAGCCTCGGCAACCGCCTTCGTGGGGAAATCAAATCCCCAATTAATCAATGGATCATAGGCGAAAGCTTCAAGGATTGCCATTAATGATTCCTTATTATCTCGCAATACTCTCATAACGTGTTCACATGTAATTCTAAATGAACCCTCAATACCACTTACTTCCATTGCATAGTTCAACATTCTGGTCAATCTAAATGGAACCTTTTCGGGATACTTCTCTCTTAATATTGCCGCTTCAAAACAATCACCAAAATCAATATGAACAACTTTACCAGTAATACGATCAAGCATCAAATTAGATGGATGACGATCACCGAGACCTAAAATATAACCAACCATCGACATGACTGCCAACGATCTAGTGTATGTGGTACGACGATCCAACCAAGCTTCAGAAGATTTGGATTTAAGCCACAAAACTTTGTACAAATCTTGTCCTCGGGTATTATCTAGAGCACCAGTGAATACTTCAACTTTTTGTAACAACGTCAAACTATCATAATCTGGAGCCATTTGAAGCATAATTCTATGTTCAATGTTCAACAAAATTTTCCTTGATTCTCGATATTCCTTGATCAAAACGTGGAATGTATCACTGTTTGGCACCCATCCCAATAACCCAACCTTTGGTGATAACGGAATAGCTGGATATTGTTGAATATCCAAATGTCGTTTGAAGCACTCAGGATCATTTGTTAAGAGCGTATTTACCAACCCAAACAATTGCATAACCAAGTTGTCTTGTCTAATATCTTCATGACCTTTAAGTACATATTGATACTCCTTCCCATCACTTCCTATACATGATACTTTCCTGGGTCTCTGTTTCGAAGATATAATTGAAAACGTAGTTTCAAATCTTGCAATTCGAATCACAGGTTTACCAGCTTTATAAGTACCAGGAGCAGCCAATTCCAAATCGTGAGCCTCCTCCAATTTAGGCGAAACATATTGCAATTCCAAACTTTGAACTTGTGGTAGCTGTCTGCTGATACGTCGGAATACACTGTAATATATATCCCAAGCTTGATTAAGGTTTGTAATGTCTTTGGTACGACGATAGTTCAATACCCACTCATAAGCATCAGCCAACTCTCTTCCGAAAGCACTAGTAAAAGCTTGTTCCCTCATTGTTTCAGGTCCTCTTTGCAACATTTGATGCAATGGCTCCAATACTTCAAACATTTTCTCAGTATTATGATCACCAAAAAACAATCTCGAAGCATCTTCTAACCCTTCATACCATTGTTCAAGCCAAATAACTGCAACTCTAATCAATTCATGACTAACCAATTCAGCTTGGTCAACTAAGTTAGCAGAATGGGCTCTCAACTTCTCAATGATCGATTCTGCTGCCTTCTTTCGACTCGCCGATTCTGATGTTACAGCCACAGCAAGAGGATAAACTAAAGCTTGCGGATGAGCTCTACCCAAATCAGCCAAAAGGCCAAACAATAAATTACTGACAATTTCATTGGGTTGATGGATTCGAGAAATTAATTGAGGAATAACTTGCAACCAGTTATCTATTTTAACCATTCCAAATCCGTCAGTTAACGCCTGTGCAGCTTCTGGAATACCACCAAATTTGAACCATAAGGTTAACAACCTCAAGTTGTCCTGAAGTGAATTGGTTTCTGATAATGCAATCGAATGGAAAAAACCCTTAATTGATGGAACAACATGTCGTTGAACTGCCTCCATTGGAATCATATTTGGTTGTGCCGCTTGAAGCTCTCTTGGTTGGTCATCTTCCAATTGTTCAACTTTGACTTGATCATTCTGTTCCATTATTCCCTCTGGCTTATTAGACATACCGTTTTGATTTGTATATAACGAAATAACTTCGAAATTGGCTAACGCCCAATTGTGCCATGCTTTATACCACGAGCTATCAAAATGGGTTGCTAAAAGATAAGCTCCCAAAATAGTCTCTGATACTTTCGTATCCGTCTTCCAATTTGCATTAAGAGCAATATACCATTCACCTTGTTTCAAGTAGCATCGTGCAAGCAATTTTGTATATTCTTGTACATGCTTTCTCATACCTGGACCAGCTGATGGAAGTGGTTGCGTAATCAGTTCTTCAGGGTTCAAACCTAAACCTTGTGAGACTCGTCTAGCAAAATCAACCAAATAACCTAAAGCTTTCTTTTGTTCACCTTTCGCCCACATATACTTCATTTGTGCATACACAACTTGAGGGGGAGCCCATGTCGGTTTTTCAGACGAGCCCCCTTCAAGTAAAGCATTCAACGATTTTTCGGCTAAGTTCAATCTACCTGATTTTCTACACAAATTTGCAAACTTGATCCACATTTCCATATCTTGTTTCGGTTTAATAACAAGCGCACGCACTTTCAACATACGCTGCCATATATCAACATTTCTTTGGCAACCAAGTAACCTTGTATTCCATGTCTTTCTCATAACAACTCGTTTCTCGGATCCTTGTGGTAGCTTTTTGTATTGAATAATTTCTTCCAATTCCGCTAGCATTTGAATACGAACTACGACACCATAAGCTCTCGTGTAACTTTCACTGACTAGAGCAGTTATCTCAGTTATCAATAAATCTCTAGCTTGTACAATATATTCAGATGCTGAATCAAAATTATTTCTGTGAAGACTAATAATCGCATTGAAAAATGCTTTATCTGGTGATTCTGCTTTCATAACCTTAATGCATGTATCCATTCTATCCCATTGACCTAAACCCCATGCGGCAGCTGCTGCTAATGGTGCAACACTTCTTTTCACGTCGCTCGACGAATCATCCCATTTCGATCTAGCCAACTCGGATAGTTGTTCCCATTCTCCTAATGCATGCAAACATCTCATTTTACCCATGGTAATTTCCATATTCTCAGGCTCGGTCTTCTCTCTTTCATTGTACGCATGTAATGCATCATCCCATCTGTGTAACTTCTCATACCAGGTTTCCTTAAGCTGAAGATCGTGGTGCAACTGGGCGTGTTTAAGAATTCCCACGGCTGCATCTGATTGTTGTAATTGATTGTTTATACTAATTAAAGCTTCAATTGTTGGAGTAGAAGGTTCTTCGTAGAATTCTAATTCTTTATAATGCAAAGCTTTTGCATATGCATGGCATCGTTGAGCGTATTGGCCCAATGTTGTGATCGCAATAGGTAACGATTTGTCATCGTGCTCCATAAATTCAGCTAAATTTAAAAGAATTTGATGAATTTCAGGTGGATTATTTGCAGATGATAAAGCAATACAAAAAGATTGAACTAACTCCTCTTGATGTTGTGAGTAGAGTTCACTCCAACAACTTGCAAAACTTGCATTGAAGAGATCTTTTGCGAGTGGATAATAGTCTGATGCAATTCCAGCACAGGCTTTGATGGCATGCGATGGACTTTGTTTCAAAAGTTCTTTACTCAATCTGCTAATCCAGTCTTGCCAATCTTCTTTAGTTCTTCGATTACTGGAATCCCAAGCCGCCCTCAATGCAGCCTGGTTGACTGGAGATTTCTTCGATGGCACATCTACATCCGGAAGATCAAATTGGTGCAGATGTGTGTCATAGTCTTTGTATATATCCAAATGTGGTGGTAATGGATCCCCGCTTATAAGCTTTCCTACTAATTGTTCAAATTTTGGAGCTTGTACTTGCTGCTCCACAAGCACCTTTTTGATGACTGGAACAAATACACTAAATTCACTACCCAATTGTAATAAAAGATAACTTAATGTATTAATTGATGCTACTCGCAATTCGTCATTTCCTTGTCTTAAAACCCTGAGTAATGGATGGATAATCCTTGATGCTATATCGGTAAGAACAAAATTTCTTGATAACCTTCCAACAGTTTCAATAGCTGCTCGTCTTAAAGGAATAGGGCCAATCTCAAACATTTTCACAATATTTGGAACAATTATATGTACATATTCCTCAATATTGCTTCCAAAGACAACAATTGTTTTCAACACCTGTATTGATGTTTCACGCTTCTCCGATTTTTCGTCTTCGAGAAGGTTGAGCATCAAAGTCAAAACCTCTGGTAAATACATTTTGAACTCACCTTCTAATGCTCTTGCGATAGATTCAATTAAATCAATTAGAATACCTTGAACATTCATTTGACCAGTCATAGTAAAGAACTCCTTTATGACATCTAATATCTCTTGTAGAAATGGTCTAATGTGCTGTTTCACAATTGCAATCAAATTTCCCAAAGATTTGAAATAAAAGTTCAATTGTCCTGGCTGGCAAGTGTGTATAACGCTAAGTATTGCAGGAATAATTTGTGGTAAAAATGACACACATCGAAGTCCCAAGGTCTGGAAGATATATCTGATTGCTGTTATGACCTTAACATGATGAGCTGCAAGAGATGGATCTTTTAAAATCTTTAATAGATTCGTTATAGCAACAGTAGGATAATATTCATCATTAGATGGAGACATTCCATTCATAAGTAGTGCAACGTCGATAGGAGGAGCATTCTGATCCGCTGAGGTACTTTTATCTGTTTGTTCTACTTCACGATGTTTGTATGGATCCAAAGCACCTAAAATACCTAGAAGTCTGACAGTTTCCCTTCTTATATCTGGAGAAGTCTCCAGCTTCAAAATACCAACTAACATTCCCAATAATTGTGGATAATCTAATAACGGTTGAATGACATAACCAGATGAACTAGAAAGTTGACCGAGTGTTTTCAAAGCGGCATCTCTTTTGTAAGAAGAGCTCTGATCCTGAAAGGTATCCAAGATAAGTGGCATTAAATCGGGAATAAATGGTTTCATATCTTCACCACCAACAACAGCCATCTCTCCAAGACAAGAAATCGCACTTGAAGCAACAGATGAGCTTGGATCCTTGGCCTTGGTAATCAATGCTTCAACGATAGGTTTGACATACGGTTTAGTCAAATCCTTGGAATTACTTATTAACAAAGATAGCAAAATTGCACTTTCTTCCTTTCTTCTACTTGTTGTAGAGTACTCCAATCTAGTCAATAGTTGGATTAACGTTTTCCTTAATGATGGAACAATATATGCTGGGTTTGTAGAAGATAAGCGCCCTAGAATTTTTATGGCAACTTTTCTGATACTGAATACTTCATCATTTAATGCAATGAATAAGAGTTTAACTGCTTCGGCTTGTGATAACTGTGGATCAAAATTTCCAGCGTTTGCTAAACAGGTCAATCCTTCTAGTCTAATTTCTGGAATAGGATCAGTGATTGATATGGATAAAAGTTTGTCCAAAACCTCATTAACTGCATTCAACGCATTTACACTAGTTTGTTGGCATATTGGATCTTTGACAAATATCTCGCAAGACGTAACAGTAGCAGTTTGACGTACGTTTGCGTTATCATGTTGTAAATAAGTGATTGTGCAATATCGGACAAATTCATTCAATTGAAAATTCTCAAACTCAAAATAAGCAAGCATTCTCAAAGCCTGAATCAAAATTTTACTATCATAATTATCATAACTTTCTTGATTCAGGGTTATACTGCTGACACTTAATCCGGAATCTCTCGAAATCATGATCAATCTATAATCCTTAGCAAGAGAATCATTCATTTTAATAGAACCATATGGTGAGCCTGGAGGTTGAAATGCTTTACCCGATAAGACCAAACTTAACAAATTTAATAATTTCAGGTTAATGGTATTAGTTAATGCAGGAATGTTGGTGATGAGAGTTTGTAAAACTGCTTGCATATGAATAGATAATGAACAATTGGTGAACATCATATCTAAAATATCTCTTTGTAAATGTTTGGTTAATGCTGGTCCAACAGCTATAGATAATTTCCCAATACAATCAAATATAGCTGGTTCTGTTTCCTTTCTGCTAGCTCTATATTTTGATGCACTGACATTAGATGTAGAAATGGCGTTTAGATTTGCGGTTGCATTTCCTTGATTACCATTTGTGACAGCATTTGCCAATATACTTTGAACACTTGAATTGGTGGCATAAGTTAAACCTTCTCTTATATTATCAAGAATGGCATCTAAATAAGTAGCCATTTGATTACCCACTTCCAATGAAATAAGACCAATGCTTTTGAATATAGCACTTTTATCGGCATTTGCTGATTCATTATGCTGATTTTTGTATTTTCTTAATTGTGATAGATAATAATATAATGTTTTATGCAAATACTTCTCGACAAATGTTTCTGGTTGCACTCGACATAATAATGGGAATATATTAGTTAGTTCCTGTCTGATTATAGTCATACGGTGGTTTTTGTATAGCATGGTATTTTCATAAATAGTGTCAAATTTCAAGATAATATAAGGATCTTGATAATACTTGATCAATTCTCGGTACACTAATAATGAACCATGAATAGATTCAGAAGAATGTGAAGCGACTGTATTCTCATTTTCGTTGAGTACCAACGAAGCCAGATCAATTAACTTCTTTATCCAGTAGTTACCAGCAGTACTGTCTCTGTCGTACATAATGCGCATACATTTTCGCAACGCTATGGCAGCATCGGTACGTATAATTAATTTTTGATCTCGCAAAGGGATCCATAAATGCTCCAAAATTTGACTGATGAAGCTGTAGATTAATGTGGGGGCGTTTTCGGCCAATGCAGTTATAATCAAAATGGCAGCATGTCTTCTGTTTTCATGTTGTTTGTTTTCACTTTGCAACCATTCAATAGCTGTGTTTGCTTCGAATTCGACGAAATCACCGGTATGGGATCCACCGGGTATTGCCAATTTCCCTAAAGTCTTGGTGGCTTGTTTCATAATCCGTAAATCATTGGATAATATCAATGAGCTTAGATAATTGGAGAATCTGGCCAAGTTTGTCGATGCTTCTTCTCCAGCTCCACTACCCGAATCAAAGTCTATCAATTCATTTAAGGCAGCAATTCCACCCAACTTCTCCGAGGGGTCCTTACTCGACATGAGTTCGAATATCGCCAAATTTATATCTTTGTTGTATCGATTGAATTGATCTGGTGATAAGTCTCGAGCACTTGAGGCAAGATGGTTACCCAATTCAGCAGCATATCTGGTCCGCTCTTCTTCCTTGCTCGATTTCAAGCCATTGAATATCTGAGCCAACGCTACACCATCCACTACCTGTGTCTGTGATGTTGACATTGTCAGAGTTACTGTTAAGTTGGTCGTTATCATTGAAATATTTTGCTAAGGCCGGTTTAAATCATCTATATGCAGGAAACTAATAAAGGTAACTACAGTAAACTGATTAAACAACATTAGGAGAGATAAAACACCTAACAAGTGGAGGAAGTAAAGTTGGTTGATTTTCTTAATTGAACTGGGTAAAGATTAAAAGAAGGTTTCTCAGATTTGGTGAAAATATTGGGTGATGGTGGATGAATGAATTTCACCTAATCTTGGAGTAATAATCTCATTCAAGGTTTTGTTAGAATAATAAATTTTGGATAGAGATTTTGGGAAACTTTTGATTATAATTAGGTACAAGATTGATTAGAAGTCTAGGTGTAAGCATTAACATTCGAACTGGTCAAAATTTTGTGCTTTTTAACATGAGTTTGTGTAAAAGACATTGTTAATATAGAAAAAAATAAGAGAAACAAAACAGTGGGAATAGTCTTCCTTTTATACCTAGGACCTTCCTATTTTGAATAAAAATTGCCTGAACAACAATGTGCATCAGGAACCGTTGCTATACTTTCACTAATTTTTTGCAGCCAAAAAATTATGAAAAATAAAAATCTAGATACACTATCAACTGCTCAGAATTCAAAAAAAGCAAGCCCATAGTTATCATCTACATACCCAGTATAGTATTTTACCTTGATTTGGGGTCTCAATTACAAAAACAAAAAAATGCATATGCAGTGGATACGCAACTGAATTTGCGTCACCAGATATTTTGTAATCATATATTCTATATAAACGTTATACATATCTATGGCACCGAGAATAACGAGAAGTTTCTTACAATACCTGGTCCATGTTCATCATAATCGGCTTTGGTGTAGCAGAAACTCTTGAATTCAGCAGTTTGGGCTAATAAAGAACCACCAAACCAGACGGCATTACGCTGTCTTTTATGGGAGATAACTTGGACATCGACCCCCGTGGATTTGACATGACTTGATCTCTCACTCAATTCGATTCTTTCATTGACAATAGTTTTCAAATCTCGCTGTAATCTACGGCCGAAATCTTTAAACATGGTAGAACCACCGGATAAGACGATAT
This sequence comes from Candida sp. Y128-05E, assembly GCA_037042355.1. Lineage (NCBI taxonomy): Eukaryota > Fungi > Ascomycota > Pichiomycetes > Serinales > Debaryomycetaceae > Candida > Candida sp. Y128-05E. Next base: position 25,974 of record JAXQKE010000016.1, on the reverse strand, counting down.
TCTTATACAAGTTCTTACGAACATCAATAGGCGAAGCTTGGACCACTTGATCAACCACAATTGGCAATGGGGTCAAATAATCGGAAGAACAGATTTCAGGATTAAAGAAAATTTCAGGAGCCAAAAACCTTTCGTAACCGACATCAACAATATTTGATTTGTTTTTATCAGTATATTCAACAATATATTGAGCAAACTTCTCCTGGGGATATTGATCGAATTTGGCAAATTCCTTAACCATATCAGGACAAACGTAACAGAACTGTTGTTTAATTTTCTCGGCAGTTTGTAAACTGGTATCGGCTTCACCTCTATCTCTCAACAATTGTTGAATGAAATGGGTGATATCTCTACCGGCTAATGGAATATTTTTGATAGCACCGCCAATGACATAACCTTCAGCGACAGGGATGACATGGGTTACACCGTCACCGGAATCGATCACGGTACCTGTCAATGAACGATCTTGAACTTTAGAAGAAGTCCATGAGGCAGCTAAAGCTAATACGGCTTGCACTGATATATACAAACCAGCACAGTTGAAAGATTCAAACATAATTTCGGCGGTGCTTTCTCTGTTTTCTGGTGGATTCAAAGGAGGTTCAGTCATGAGGAAATAATGATCTTCAGGTTCACAACGTAAATATTTGAAAATGGAATTTTCCCAGAACTTCTCCATATGATCCCAATCTTCAATTTGACCATGTCTAATAGGGTAAGATAAACCATAATTAGAACCATTAGCAGCAGCTAAAGCTTCATCTCCAATAAAAAAATCCAAATCATCTAAACCCCTTTTATTGGATAAGAATGAAGATTTGGCACTTTTGGATGATTTCCCAGAAGCGGAAGAGGTAGCGATAGCAGTGGGGAACACGAACGAAGGACTATCGTTCCCGGCAAACCCTAATTTGGTCAACCCAGTACCATTGTCCATGACAACCGCAGGATTGGTCATAGAAGACATATTGATTTGATTTTAAAAGTTATTTCTTGATGTCAATTAATAATCCAATAAGGTCAAAAGAGTAGTATAATCCAGTAAAGATTCAATTGTAATTCTAGATTCAATTGATTATCAATTGAAGTAGGGTTATCTGGTTGTAAGTGAAATGTTCACCTTTTGGTAATTGTTGAAATATTTTAGCCATTTGCCACGACTTTTGGATTTAGTATAGCCTTAAACTAATAATAGTAGAGGATTAGACAATTCATAATTATACTTAACCAAGTTTTAATATATTATATACCTGAAAACAAGAGTTAGCTTATTTATCATAAACTAATAATTACAGACGATTAGACAATTACCATAAATTAATAACAGTAGAGGTTTACACAATTATCATAAATTAATCGTAGACGATTCACTTACCATAAAGTAATAACAGTAAAGGTTTACTCAATTTTCTTTATAATACACGGCCGTAGGTCGAGTATTATGATTTATATTGTCGCCGTACGGGCTATCTACGTAAATACAAGTTCATCAATATTCATCCTTACCACTGATAATGACATCGTTAATCTTCAAAATCATTCTCGTCAATTGGGTGGCTAACAACAATTGTTGTTTCTTACCAATCAATGGATCAATGACGAACAATTCCTTCATATCAGTAGTTCCCTTACCCAAAGCATCAACACCAATATGACTAGAGTTTTCAAGGACTTGTTTAGCTTTCAATGAAGATAAAGTTTCAATAGGGTCTAAACCTGAATTTTCAGCTAAGGTCATGGGGATGACATCAAGGGCCAGGGCGAATGCACGGAAGGCGTATTGGTCAATACCCTTTTGTTTGTCAGCAGCTTCAGAAACGGCAATAGAACAGGTCAATTCGGAAGCACCACCACCGTAAACAACACGGTTATCTCTAATTAAATTACGAACAACACAGATGGAATCGTGAAGGGCTCTGATACCTTCAGCAATAATCATTTCATTGGAACCTCTGATGAAACAGGTGACGGCTTTAGTGTTTGAGCAGTCCTCGACGACTAACATTCGGTCTCTGGTGGTACCGAATTCCAATTCTTTGATAGTACCTGCGGTACCCAATTTTTCTGCAGTCAAATCTTCGAACCTAGGGACGATTCTACCATTAGTGGCAATGGCAAGTAATTCCAATTCACTTCCACCAATCCATCTGATGGCATTCAATCCGTTTGCTAACAATAAATGGTTAGCTTCGTCATCGAACCCCCATTGACAGGCAACGACATTGGCGCCTGATTCTTTGACCAAATCAATCATTTCTTGAAACTTCGTGGTTTCGTATTCTTGTAATAATTTGAATTCTTCTACGGTGGAAATATCCAACTTATGTTTAGTCTTGGGTTTAGGTGGTTCAAATGGACAGGTTAAAATGGCCACTTTAACATCTTCGACGTGTTTCTTCATTTGTGGATGCGAGAAATCTTTATCTAAAAGAACCCCCCTGATTAATTGAGAGTCTTCAATAGCACCACCCACTTTTCTTTCCATTTTGATCAATTCAAAATCGACATCTTTTCTTTCGAAATCAGCCACTGCTAACACAGCATCTACAGCCATATGAGCAAACTGATCATGAGATTTCGAAACAATTTTCGAACCAAGGGAGGTTTTAGCAGCCTTTAATAAATTAGTATCTTCAGCTTCTTGAGAAATATTAATTTCATCGGCAACTGAATCTAGATGGGAAATAGCAATTTTACAAGCTTCATCGAAACCATTAGCAATTTTAATTGGATGAATCCCCTTTTCAATCAACTCTAAAGCTTGATCGAGTAAAGCACCTGCTAATACAACTACACCGGTGGTACCATCACCAATTTCGTCATCTTGAGATTTGGATAATTCTACTAACAATTTAGCAATTTCGGAATCCAAATCCATTTGTGATAAGATGGTAGCACCATCGTTGGTGATGGTGATATCACCATCTTGACTAACCAAGATTTTATCCATACCTCTTGGACCTAAAGAAGATTTAATAATGGAAGCCACTGATCTAGCAGCGAGGATATGTGATTTGGTAGCTTCTATACCGTGTTTTCTTTCTTTTTTACCTTGATCTCTAACAATGATGAAAGGTCTACCCATTTCATCCTGAGCCACAATGGCATTGGACATGTCTGGCATTGGTTGAGCCATGGTAAAGTTCTATTTGTTAAAAAGTGGTTGTTTTAAGATTTTTGCCCGTGGTTGAAGTTTTTTCCAGTGCAAGTAAAACAAAAACTAATAGCAGTAGATGGAAAAGATAAAGAAATGAAAATTATACAACACTTAACAGAATAACGTGTCATTTCAAACTACAAATAACTATGAAATAAAGTATATATAACAATTAACAAAAACTACCTATACTATATTCTCTTGTTTAACTTTACTTTCTATCTCTCTTCAGGTAAAGCTTTCCATTCGCACTAGAAATTTTTCACTTTTTCTCATCGTAACAGTTAAATTCTTTTAATACTACTACTACTCTATTTTATAACTATGACTGATATTGATATAGATACTGCTACTTTAGAACAATTAAGAGATATTCTTGCTAACACTTCTGGTTCTACTCCTTTAGCTAATAGATTTAGAGCTTTATTCAATTTGAAAAATATCGCTTCTGATGGTGAAGAGCAACAAGCTAAAACTGCTATTGATTATATTGCTCAATCTTTCTCTGACTCTTCCGAATTATTAAAACATGAAGTTGCTTATGTTTTAGGTCAAATTAAAAACTTATATGCTGCTCCTTACTTAAGAGATGTCTTGATTAGTACTAAGCAAGAAATTATGGTTAGACATGAAGCCGCTGAAGCTTTAGGTGCTTTAGGTGATCAAGAATCTTTGGATTTACTTCAAGATTACTTTAAAAATGATCCTGCTGAAGAAATTAGACAAACTTGTGAGTTGGCCATTGCTAGAATCCAATGGGAGAATTCTGACAAATCCACTACTGAGACTTTGGAAAAGTCTCAATATACTTCTATTGACCCTGCTCCACCCATGGAAACTTCTAAAGCTGATAAAATTGATAAATTACAACTGATCTTGAATGATCAACAGAAACCCCTTTTTGAAAGATATCGTGCCATGTTCAGATTAAGAGACTTAAGTACCGATGAAGCTTGTTTAGCCTTGGCAACTGGTTTCAAAGACTCTTCGGCTCTTTTCAAACACGAAATTGCCTATGTCTTTGGACAATTGTGTAATCCTGTTACTGTGCCCGCATTAATTGAAGTTTTAAAAGATGACAGGGAAGCTCCTATGGTTAGACACGAAGCTGCAGAAGCTTTAGGATCTATTGCCACTGATGAGTGTTTACCAGTGTTGCAAAGTTTCTTGAATGATAAAGATGAGGTTGTTAGGGATTCCGCCGTTGTTGCTTTGGATATGTATGAGTATGAGAATTCAGGGGAATTGGAATATGAAGTTAAAGCTTAATTGAGCGAATGAACGAGCGAAGCGAGTGAATAAAGCGAATCGTAGCGAAGCGAATCTTAGCGAAGCGAATCTTAGCGTTACAAATCTTAGCGAAACAAATAATGTTTCGTTTGCCATCACTTCGTGATGGCTTATGTTATTCGCTTCGCTCATAATGTGATGTGACATTACTGGGTATAATCTGGTGATTATAATGTATAATAATATAAAATTGAATAGTACTCTTATAGAATAATTAACTGTTAATGTGGTTGAAGCTGTAGATGTAGCTAGATATGTCCACTATAAGTATATGGTCCATATAATGATTCAAATGTTATATCTTTTGAATAATTAGGAATAGCCATTAATGATAATGAAGCTATAAGGTTATCTCGCCATTTAACATACCGGTTAATTTGTCAGTTCCCTTTAGCTTGCTGTAACCATTAAATTTACTGTTTTTATTGTCTCTCGTTAGAGTATTATTTATAATAGAATATCAACATGCCAAGTTTTTTTACTGCTTAAGTTCCCTGTGTGGGAGATTGCGAGAGATGTAAGATTATTATACTGATCAATACAGCAGTTGATACAAATCCATTGATACCCTCAGTGGAGAATATCGCAATTTGGGTAGAATTTGATGCTTCCACTAAATGATTAGTTATTTGTTTAGTATTTTAAACTGTATCAACTGTATTGTCTTCTCGGGTATCACCCATTTCCATTGCTCATTAATTCAATTTCCTACAATTTCTTTTATTCAATCTTTTTATCTATTACTATAATACAATCGTACCTATACCCCAAAGGGGTATTGGTACGTGAATGCAACCCCTAATTATTAGTTTTAAATCTATAACCACAATTCAAACAAGTATAAAACACGGTAGCACCCTCATCGGCCGATCTTAATTGTAATGTATGATATTGCATTTCTTCATGACCACATTTAGGACATTTTTCTTTAATGGTAGCACCATCGTCCAACTCATCATTCTTCAAGGTAGTTTTAACTACCGATTGTTTCAATTTCAAACTAGAAGGGAAAGCATCTTCGGAAGAAGTTGTTACCACTTTCAAGTTAGTGAATTTGGATTTATCATAGTCAGCAGCACAGACTTCACATTTTATAGTAGCATTGTTGGTGGTAGCATCTAGAAGATTACCACAGTGTACACAGAAGATTAATGAACCTACCACCGACATTTGTATGAAGATTGATCCAGGTAGTATTGAAAATATTTGAACTTCTTGAGATGAGATTATTTTGGGTGCGAAATTTAAGAAACAGTAGAATGGGAAGAGTACTATAAAAGGAGGGTATTACGGGTGAAAAATAGATATTTGAGTTTACAATTATGGTACTTTACTATCAAAGTATCTCATACTCTTTTCAACTGTTCAAATTGATATAAATTAGTCAAATTAGTCATTTGGTTTTTACCACATTAGGGTTTATTCCATGATAAATCATTATTTTCAAGTAATTGAAAAGATAATAAGTATTACTATCTTATCCTTATCCTTATCTTCCCCTTGTAATCTTCTATTTCTTTTATTCTATACCTTTTCTTCTTATCGTAAATCTTTGTATCTTCCCAGCTGCGAAATTCTGACTCATGAAAATTGCGACCATAAAATACTGCTGGTGTTTTCTTGAACAAACTATAACTATAATTATATCTAACCATGGTCAAGAAGGTGTTACTAATCAATGGTCCTAACTTAAATTTATTAGGTACAAGAGAACCAGAAAAATATGGTACTACTTCTTTAAAAGATATTGAACAAGCTGCTATTAATCAAGCTAGTAATAAAAAAGATGGATCGAGTTTAGAGGTTTATCAGAATAACACAGAAGGGTTTATAATAGATAGAATACATCAAGCTAAAGTAGATGGTGTAGGGTTTATTATTATAAATGCTGGTGCTTATACTCATACTTCAGTGGGGATTAGAGATGCTTTGTTGGGGACTGCTATTCCTTTTATTGAGGTGCATATTACTAATGTTCATCAGAGAGAACCATTTAGACATCATTCGTATTTGTCGGATAAGGCAATTGCGGTTATTGCGGGGTTGGGTGCGTATGGGTATACTAGTGCGATTGAATATGCATTGAACTACTAATCAAGCACGAAGTGCTTGATTAGACTAGTATGAAGTAATAGACAAGCACTTGGTGCTTGTATTATTGATATGACTATCTATTTTTCATACGTTATGTTCTATAGATCATTTATGAAAACCATTTACCTATATTATAATAAATATCAAAAATATACACTTATATTATACTGACTATATATTTCTCTTCATACATTATGATTTATTACCATCTATAAAGCAATTCACCTGTATCATGCTAAATATTACCAAGAAGAGTTATGGGTATGATATGATTTTTTATTATTAACATTTATATTTAATTAAGGTTTAATATTTTATCATTGTAGGAAAAATTAATATAAGTGCACCAAAGAAACTACTATTATTATTACAAGTACCAAGTTTATATCTATTATTGATATATCCATCTTTTTCAATATTATTCATATTGATCTATTTCTCGATATTAATTAACTATACCTCTTTTTATTGACCATACATATCTCAAAATTATAGATATTGATTACACCTATTTTTCAATTAACTATATATATATATTCCAATATCAGCCAGCCATTAATTTTTTGCTATTTAGAATGCATTATTATATACCCATTGAGTCAGAAAAGAACTTAATATATTCATGAGCAAACAACCCATCTTCCATGGATTGATCACTCAACCATACAACCCATCCTCCATAGCATTACTCACTTCCTTATCACCATAAACACCCAACCAACTCACGGGTCTGGTCAAGTAAACATTGTCAATTTTCAAAATATGTAACAATTGCTGAGCTTGTACTTCAGCATCGTAGAAATTGTCACCTTCGTAAATGTAAGATACTAATACTTCAACTTGGGAATTCTTACACAATTCAGTAGTGAATTTAGAAAACCTAATCAAATCGTCTTGGTTGGTGGATAAATTCAAATTGGCTAATGATTTCGATAATATCTCTTCTGATTTCAAAACATCTATTTTTGTAACATCATAATTCTTCAATAATCCAGCATCATTGGAATCCAAAAGATAAATATTGCTGAATTGACCTTTTACAATAAAAGGGTTGATGGTTTCTTGTAAATAATTTACCAAGAAATTAGTAATAATTGGAGCTCGCTGCTGGATCACAGTGATCTTATGTTGCAGACTATAATATACTTCTAGAGCTTGACTTATTCCTGGTGTGTCATCACCCAACTTGTGGTCTTGTGGAGATATGAATGGATAAAGGTACTGGCAATCCAAGTAACCTATTCTTTCAAAAGGTAAACTATGAATCAACAAATCAATTGTAAGTTGAGGTAAGTTACCAATTGATATAGATGGTATAACCAACGTAGATCCTGCAATATCTACCTCCTTAATCAACCTGAATGACATGGCTAGTATAAATTTGGTTTAGCCTTTGCCGTTGAAATTTATTCGCATCCATATTGAATTTGTCTCTGGCTGCAAAATTCTTAACTATGGCAAAAAGAAGAATATCGATTATAATGCATTAACCTGACAAAAAGGATCATGAATAAAAGTTTAGTTAATTAAATACTCATTATAATTGTATATACAACATAAATCTAATTTATACTTAAGAAGAAAAGAAGATATTTTATATTAGACATGTACAAGCCATAAGCAAAGACGATGGGTACAAATATTAGGTAGAACTACATCTTTTAACAGACACAAATCACAAGACATCTGTTCAAATTAAACTTCAACTGTAGATTATATAGAAGGAACTAGTGTTAGCACTCCTTCTCGATGTTATAACGCTTGCAAAGATCATCCTGTAAAATAAATGACATATCCAATTCTGTTCAGAGGGGTTAATCGGAATGGCCATCATCCTAAACTCGGTCGTCTTGTTCCACTTGATTTTCATTGAACAGGATATGTTATTAACATTCCATTAGAGTCGCTCATCACGAATCATCCTAAGTTCTTTGGTTAGTTAACAATATTGGTTTTTGGGTTATTGATGAAGCTGATTTGGAAACTCATGGAATTTGGGACTTTGTCGTTCCAATTGAAATTTAGTAGATCAGATGTTGATCAAGAATAATCGAGGCATTGGGTTTCAATTAAATTTTGTATAAGTTACAACTAGCATAATATCAATCAGAGATGATAAATCATGGGTAATAAGTTAATTCTGACATTTTTTTATTATCGTTTCATATCGACTTACCAATTATTATCCAAATTACTATTCTTTACATCACCCTTTATCGGAGCACCTAAGATATTCAAGTTATTCAAGGGGAAGTTATAATTATTCTTAAAATCATTCAAATATAACGATGATGATCCATAACTTTTGAGCAAATGGGAAGGATTTAAAGTGGCATTGTTTAGGGTAGGTAAATTTGTTGGCGACAAGGGCAATTTATTCTGAATGCTATTGAAACTGGGTAGTTGGTTATTCTGATTTTGAATGGTGTTTGTGTTTATATGGTAAGTGGGATTAGTCGTATCATCATCATTATTAATCAAATTATTGATTTGGATATTATTTGAATTGGAATGGTACACGAGATTTCCATTTAACCCTGGTAAATGGATCAAGTTTTCAATAGATGTGTTTCCACCATCGTTATTAGCCGCATCTTGATCTTCATTCAACAACGGACTTAGTGGGATGGAACACCAGTTGATCACTTTTTCATTATTCTTTTGCAATTGCTGCATGAAATTATCGGAAAGATACTTGGAGTTATTATTAATAAACTTCAACATTAAAGATTCAATCAAGTTCATTTTATCTTCATCATCAAATGATTTCTTATTCAATATTTTAATATTGATGAGCGAATCCATTTGTTTAACTATAGATTCGATAGTCTTACTCTTAGAACTATACCTATTATTCACCTTATTTCGTGTAGGTTTTACATGTAGATTAGTAAAATCATGATTATGATTTTCATTAATCACCACCAAGGACCAGCTGTTGAATTTAATAGAGTAATTAGCTCTGATTCTGAAAGTACATGGTAAATTCATCTGTTTGTGTTTGCATTTGAAGATGATTTTATTATTATCACTCCTCTCTATAGCTATCTTAAACCCTTTCTGTTTCAATAGTTTATGATATAACCATGGTTTGATTTCGTTTTTTGCCTGGAAAGTTTTTGTTTCTAGTTGTAAATCTGTTAGTCTGTGTCTATGTGAGTTGCTAGTCATATTGTCATTATATATTACAAGATATTGGAAATTAAACTAAAAAGATTAAATTATCCTGGTTAATTCTAAAACGCACCAGAATATTTCCATTGCAACTGCAACAGAAAACATTGAAATTTGACAATTGACCAGTTTTACTCTTTAGTTGGTGTTGGGTGTATATATAGTGGTACAGTGGTATAGGTGTTGGTAAGCTTTGTTTTCCTACGGTTTTTACCCAAATTTTACAATGTTTTCACGTCAATCTATGATTAAAAGTGATGGTATTACATATTCTACGTTATTGAATAGTATAGAGAAGTTGGTATTTAAAGTCAAACGATTGGATTTGGCCAATAGTCAAACTATGAGTGTCATTGACTGTTTGATTTGTTTGAAAAATTTAATTTATAATTTATCGCTACAATACCAGGTTATCCCTCAGGATATATTGAATCAATTTGAAATTGTTTTGATTAATATTCAAGAATTAGTTGAATCGAATGGTAAATTTACCAATACTGACTCATTTAAACGAATTTCGAATATGAACTATTCTGTTGACTCTCCACGAACTCGTGAATCAATTGCATCGTATCTTACAACCCTGGATCATAGAATTTCCCAAGCTGGTTCTTTTACTATATCTCCCCAGAAAGTCACACATTCAAATCGTGATTTAGATAGTGAAAGTGAATTCGAAGATGATGAAGATGATATCTTTATGAATAGGTATCAAAGAAATAGATGATAAAATAGAGAACCCCAAGCACTAGTCAGAGGGCTGGGGATCTTGGGGTCGATGCGCAAGATAAGCAACATTGATCTAGCTTGACTCTTGCCAATGGATTCGAATCAATTAGTATTCATGATTGAATTTTCTTGTGGTTGAATTAGTATTACCAGTCATCATAATGCACCAACAAAGCGGATGGTGAGTGATCAATGGAATGAGGTCTATTGAACTGTGCTTCTGGTCGGTTCAAGGCTTCACAAATGGTCCAAAGCTACACAATCCATGGCCAGGGTGCAAGAGACGACTCCAGACGAGTTATGCTATGTTCAACCTCCTATAAGAATAAACAACCTTATGCAAATAGTGATTCAAATTTATTTTAGATATATGAGAATGCAAGTCGTATCTAAGAAACGAAAGTTCAAGTATTTTAGAAGGATAATGTTAAATCATCAATATAATAAATATAATATTGATGTGTCATAACAACATAATAAATAGCAAAAACCCTGTAAATAGATATACAAAGTATATCTATAAAACCCACTACACCAAACATTCAAGACGTAATCTTGAATATTTGTTGAATCTTCATAATAATTTATATATTGAATACATATATACAAGAGTCATATAATGAATTAATGACGTACCTATTCCAAGGTAACTTTGGCACCTAAACCTTCTAAAGTGGCTTTAATTTTATCGGCGTCTTCTTTAGCGACATTATCTTTTAAAGTTTTTGGGGCAGCTTCTACGAATTTCTTAGATTCAACTAAAGAAAGACCTAATAAAGATTTAACTTCTTTGATAATCTTTGGTTTAGATTTGGCATCGAAAGATTCTAATTTGATGGAGAATATAGTTTGTTCTTCAACAACTTCTTTAACTTCTTCAACGACAGGAGCGGCGGCAGCAACAGGAGCAGGGCCACTAGGTAAAGAAATATCTGGGATATTCAATTTATCTTTCAATTCTGCTACTAAAGAACTAGTTTCCAATAAGGTTAATTTAGAAATTTGATCAACTATTTGAGTGATTTTAGGATCAACAGGGGAAGCAACAGTAGTGTTATATCTAACAGCAGGTACAATCCTTCTTAAAGTGGTTCTAGCAATAGTTCTGGCCAACATGGTGAATGGTTCTGTTACTACTACTACCAATTGAAAAATTTTTGTATAGAATGAAAGCGGTTGATTTTTTTTGTCGTGCTCATGTAAAAAGTTTAGTTGGTGAAAAATCAAAAGAGTTGACTAAAACAACTACAACTACACAACCCATCATGGCATCTTTCCGTTTCTGTGCTGAATGCAATAATATGTTATATCCTAAAGAAGATAAGAACGATCAAAGATTATTATATTCTTGTAGAAATTGTGGTTATACTGAATTAGCAGAAAATCCTAAAGTTTATAGACACGAATTGATTACAAATATTGGGGAGACTGCTGGGGTTGTACAAGATATAGGTAATGATCCTACTTTACCAAGATCTAATAAAGAATGTACAAAGTGTGGCAATAGAGAAGCAGTGTTTTTTCAATCGCAGCAGAAAAGGAAGGATACAAGTATGATTTTGTTTTATGTTTGTTTGAATTGTAAGCATACATTTCAGGCATAAACATAATAACATTATTAACATAATAACAACGCAGTTGTTATTATGATGATATTATTTTAATATATTTCAAATAACAACAGAGTTGTTATATTCTTTTGTATTATAGTTCACTTCATGTATAATAGTTCATAGAAAAAGAAAATTTAATAGATATTATTAGAAATTAAAAACTTCACAAAGTGAAATTAATAGCTTCACTTTGTGAAGTTTTTGTAGTTGTTTAATATTGATTTTTTTTAAGTTTTTTATTTTGTTGGATATATTTTTAAAAAGTCCACAAACAATTTAAAGTTAGATAAAATTAAATAAAGTAGAAATAATTTGAAATTTTATTCTCTTGTAACAATTTAATTGCTTTATAAACTTTTAGATATTTATAAAATTTGCATAACCATCATTAATATTATATTTAACTGTATTAACAATTTTAATAATTTCAAATTGGTCTTCCCCATAGATTATTTGATATTATTATCATAAATTGTATTTATTTACAAAATCAAGTTTATCTAGTTTGCTTGAAACTAATCTGTTTTAGGTTTCATTTGGTTAATTATTACATCTTGTTTGGTTAATCTTTTTCTTTTAAACCTCCAACAATACGTATGGGTCTTCCTATTTAATAGACATTATTATCATAAATCGTATTGATTTAAACTTCTTGAAGTTAGGTCTGTCTTTGATATTTGGTTTATCTTTATATTCGGTTAATCTTTTTATTCGGTTAATCTTTTTCTCTCTTAATTTGTTTTGATGTATATATTTTATTTGGTACTACGAAACCATTAAAGACGTTTCATTAATCAAAAGCTAAAGTTAGGGGTAAGGTGATAAGATACTTTAATATTCCTTTTTTAAAGTCACAACTCTACGTATGGGTCTTCCCGCTGGAGACGCCAGTCGTCTTCAGGGTAATGGTTCATAAATCGTATTTATATTATCTATACATAAAGTTATGTACTAATGAATGTTTTTATATCCAACATAGTTGTTTTATTCTGGTGATAGTTAATCTTGTTCATCTTGTTAATCCTTTAATCTTTTAATCTTTTAATCTTTTAATCTTTTAATCTTTTAATCTTTTTTGGTTAGTCTTTTTAAAAGTCTACAAAGAATTCTGCGTAAGGGTCTTCGCCACTGGAACCATAGGCCAATTGTTCTTCAGGGTAATGGTCGAACAAACTCGAGTCACCCACACCGGCGGTGATGGGTGGTTCGTAGGGAGTTTCTATATCCTTGGTCAACAATTTTTCCCAAACGACTTCGGCAAACCAAGGGTGGTTACGAATATCGGCAGGACCATTGGACAAATTCCCTAATCTTCTAGTCAAATCGGCAGTGATTAATTGTTTCAACAAATCAATAACCTCAGCACACATGATTGACGGGTAATGGACTTTCCCCGATAAAATCTTTTCATAAGTCTTCATGGGGGTGGAATCATAAAATGGAGTGTACCCCGCCAACATTTCAAAGATTAAAACCCCTAAAGACCACCAATCGACTGATTTATTGTAGGGCTTTGTGGTAATCACTTCGGGGGCAATATAATCAGGAGTACCACATAAGGTCCACGTGACGGTAGATACTTCTTTAGCAAACCCAAAATCAGTAATCTTGATATGACCATTTCTATCCAATAAGATATTTTCTGGCTTCAAGTCACGATAAATGATATTATGCGAATGTAAATATTCTAAAGCTAAGGTGACTTCGGCAGCATAAAACTTGGCGACAGGGTTAGGAAACCTTTGCGACTTTCTTAAAAGCGAGAATAATTCCCCCCCTTCTATATAATCCATCACCATAAACAAGTTTTTGGAATCTTGGAAAGTACCCCACATTCTAATTAAAAACGGGTGTTCGACCAACTTCAACATTCTCCGTTCATCATTGGTATGTTCGACTTGTTTCATTTTCACTACTTGTTGTTTCTTTAACACTTTTATAGCATAGTATCTTCCATTATGGATTGATCTAACTAAATGGACTCTTCCAAAAGATCCTGTACCTAAGGTACGCATAATATGGAAATCAGTCAACGAGTACTTCCCTTTGGAAGTGGTTGATCGTTGAGGCAACAAACTCGATTGCAAATCGGGGGTTGCTTCGTAATTGAAATCCATTGTTGATTCTTTAGATAAAGGCAGCGTGGTATTTAAATCAGGATGACTATTGGGGATTTGGATAGGAATAGACTTGGGATTATCTAATTCACGTTTAGCTGGTTGAACTTGTTTCGATTCTACTTTAGTGACTGAATCTGAATTGACTGCTGGTTCAGATTGTGACTTGGGAGTATCTAATTGATCGTTAGTTTCAGGTTCTTTTTCTGGTACTTGTGGTTCTTTTTCTTCTAAATTGTCTTGGATCGATTTATTAGTAATCGATTCTTTATTGGAAATACTTCTTGGGGTGGCTGAAGGGGAGTTGACTTGTACTGAGTTATCAATTTCTGTGTCTTTCTTATTCTTTTTGTAAAACAGTTTAGTTAAATGGAGTTTTTTCAATAAATTAGGCATGTATATTATTAAAAAAACTTCAAATCTGTTTTTTTTTAAAATGGATTGAGTAGATAGGTAGGTAATTAAGTGTTACTAGATACAAGCCATCAATACAATTGTAGAAAGTAGTTGAATGATTTAATGGTTGTTGGATTATCTTCCTCCCTTGATTGTGCGGGTAGTGCAGGTAACAAATTGTGGAATTATGGAATTATGGAATTAGCAACCAAGTGAAGGAAAGGATGGAGAAACAACATGAAAAGTATTAAACATTGATATATAACTACCTTTGTTATCTCCATTAACTTTCCTTTCGACTTATTTCCATTTTTTTTTTAATTCAAGTTGCCCTAGATTTCAAGTTATTTTTTTCATGTTTTAAATACCATTCTCTATCGCTTCATCTTTATTTATATTGATGATTTAGTTGTTCATCTAAAGCAGCGGTAATGCAAAAATCAAGTTTCATATACTGTGTCTGAAATCAATATGTACTTAGAATTGATGTCATGTAAATTAATGAGGTGTTTGTGATTGGATAATTGGTAAGAAGTAGATCTTTACAAATATGAGGGTAATTGTTATTATAGTAAATATTGCCATTTGGAGAGTTTCCAATAACAATTGATAATAGGTATCGTGTATCTCTCCTCGCCAATCGGATATAATTAATCCATATCTAGAACTATTGATATATATTTGGCTATTTTAACCAATTTTGCAACCATGGAAAAATAAACCCACAATGTGGTAAATACTACTCCATATAATTTAGTTTATCTAGATTTAGTACGAGTAGTAGATACTACAAGTAAAGACTAAACCCCTTTAAATTGGTTTTGATATAGTTTTAGTTAACAAATGAAAACCCCATCATATCGATTGAGAGGTACCTATAAATGGGGTTTGATGATGCCATAATGGTATTATACGTTGTCGAGGTACCATATTCCTCTATGTTTACATAAATTGGTTACTGTTCTGGTGCCATATGATATATATATATATATATATAAGCAAATTGTAATTGGATATTAATCCAACCTGTAACAAATACAATTATACTTCCCAATGCAAAACCCCCACATGACTCCTTTTTATAGTTTTTCCCACCAATGATCGTATCTTCTAGGCTTAATCAAAGTTGAATCATCATTATCATATTTGATACTTGATGACTCTCCAGTATTATTTTTGTAAATCTACATAGAAACTAGTTATTGATAACCCCACCCAATAGCTATATTTTTTGTTTCCCCTATCTCGCTTCGGTCATAATCTCCATATGGGACCAAGCTTATTGCTACTTTTTCGGGTTTGGGTGACAATATGCCGCTCGCTTAAAATGGGTGTAAACAAGTCATCACGGTTAAACAAGGGCATGACGAAAAAAAAAGTAACTGTGGGGAGTTGAAGTCCGGATAAAATTTATAAAGTAAACCCAAGCGAGTGGACTCAGAAGTTGATGGGTTAGATTATGTTTGTTACATTATTAGTAGAGATACCTAATCAATTATTACTACTATTATTAATATGATTACTATCTGGATTGCTTATCACCCAGATAACCGTTAGATTATTATGGAATTGAGTCACATGACCCTCGCAATCGGATAACGTTTTTTTTTCTAATGGAAATCTACTGCGACAGGTCGCTAGAGATATCGCAGAAAAAAACGATTCTTGGAGAAACTGTCGCTTGGATTTCCCTTGTCGGTAAGATGAGGTTGCACTATATAAACCAACCAATATCTTTAACAATTTTTGTAGTAAGTAAACAAATAAATGTTGAAATCTAGAGTTGGAGTGAATGCTTTGCGCTTGACTATGAAACCTTTGGTCTCATCCAAGGTTATGCCATTGTCAACAAACCGCCACTTCTTTCAATCATTCAAAAATAGAAATACTCTCGATGTTAATGTACCTATAATCAAAAATAATGTCAGTCCTACTGGAACCGAACATTTAAATGACTTGAAACTTAGCGAATTATTTAGTTATTTATGTATTGGTTTGACTACTTATAATGCAACCACTTTGAAATTAGCTATCAAATTATTCCCTTACGTTCCTTTATGGATGATCAAACAGTTGATTTATAATATCTACTGTGGTGGTTCCAATATTGAAGAAGTTAAACAAACTGGTGCCCGTTTGGTCGAACGTGGAATCAACAATATGATGATTTCCTTAACCATTGAAGCTACTGAAGGTAACAAAAATATCGATCCTCAATTTATCTGCGACCAAACAATCCAATCGATCGAAAAAATATTAATCCCCCATACCGTTGCCAATTTAACTGCCGATAACTTGAACAAAATCCCTCCTGGTTATGTCGCATTAAAACCTACCGGGTTTGCTGCTAAT
Source organism: Candida sp. Y128-05E (assembly GCA_037042355.1). Lineage (NCBI taxonomy): Eukaryota > Fungi > Ascomycota > Pichiomycetes > Serinales > Debaryomycetaceae > Candida > Candida sp. Y128-05E. Next base: position 9,052 of record JAXQKE010000016.1, on the reverse strand, counting down.
GCTTCCGAAGTCTTGAAAAATTACGACACTACACACGCCCAAGAATTTGAAGTCTTGGTTGATAAAGTCTCCGAAATTTGCCGCAGTATTTATGATGCCAACGTTGATTTGGCTGCGAAATACCCCCAAAGAATTGCCCCCTTTGTTGTAGGTGTCATTGATGCCGAAAAGTTTGACTTGCAACCAGGTGTTTACGAATTACAAAGAAGATTATACCAGAAATTTAACCCTGTTGATAAACCAGTCAGTATTGTCGGTACTTTACAAATGTACCTTTCAAACTCCTCCGAAATGTTATCTGTTGAAGAAAAATTGGCCCAAGAAAATAATTACAAATTGGGTTTGAAATTGGTTAGAGGTGCTTATATTCACTCGGAAAAGAATAGAAAAGTTATCTTGCCTACTAAAGAATCTACCGATTCTAATTACAACGAGTCAATCACTTACTGTATCGATCAAGTCTTGAACAATAAAACTGTTTCCCATTTAGTGGTTGCTTCTCATAATTCCGCCAGTTTAAATTTGACCAGTCAAAAATTATTGGGTGTTGAAAACCCTAATGTTGTGATGGGTCAATTGTTAGGTATGGCTGATAATATCACCCACAATTTAATCAAAAACTATAAAGTTGATAATGTTATCAAATACGTTCCTTGGGGCCCTCCATTGGAAACTAAAGATTACTTGTTGAGAAGATTGGAGGAAAATGGTGATGCCGTAAGAGCAGATAACGGTTTACCTTTGGTTAAAGCCGTTTTGAGTGTGGCATGGAAAAGATTATTTAAATAAGTTGGCGCAGCCTACTTTAAACGATGATGAAATATTTGCCTTACGTTGGCCCTGCCAACATTTAAACGATAATGAAATATTATAGTCACCCTATAATATGAATGATGATCATGAAGTTCGTAGAACTATTATTAGATATGTTTATAGAGTCTAATATAAATTGCATAGAAAGAAAAGAAGAATTGTAGACATGTGTTGCACCATTCAACTATTTCAACTGATTATACTGGAGTCAACGAGACAGGAATATATATATCGTGATTGACCATGGTGGCTTTCTCTTAGTTTTACCAATATTGGCATAGTAAGCGAAAGCGAAAAATTTCTTGATCCACACAACGGCATGGTACAAATCTTTACACAACCTCCTTAGTGAATACTTGCCTTATTGGTGGACGGCCTGGGTTGCTTTAGCAAGACCATCTCTTGTGTGATATATTACATATACAGTTAAATAAATATTTACATCTGCTTGAAAGTTTCGATTGTGGTAATTGTTTATTTAACCTAACTGGTTATGAAATCTTGGGCTCGAATTCAATCTTTTATTTACACCGCCTGGTAATGAATTTTCACCTTGTGGACTTGATCAATTAAAGCCTTGCTTGTCAAAAAGTCTGTGATTGAAAAGAAAATGATATACAATTTTTGGATCAATATTCAATCAATAAATTAAAATTCTGGTTTCAGGCTATTTTTCCTCGAATGGGACTCTTTGGGGTGGCCAAATATAACTACTAATGACACATTGAACTACCCATTCCCAATTAATTAATCCTACTGTTTGTTCTTGAACCTGTAATAGTCTTTGTTTGACCTTATTACGCTGAGTATTAGTGGTATTGCTTCTTGTCTTCCTCTGACTTTTGCCCTGATCCTGTAATCGGGTCAAAATAGTATTACTATCGTCATAAACTAAAATATTCCCCTGGTCTTGACCGACTAATTTTTTTATTTCTTCAATTGCAAGGTCCAATTTCGATTGGCATTTGATGGTTTTAACCCCAAACGAATAGAAAATAAACTTGCAAGTTTCGAAAGTGTCCGAGCTTTTGTTATTAAACATTAAAATTTGATAGTTTTCGAGTAAATGATGATTATTTTGCAATTGATACTTTAATTGATGTTCTAATTCAAAGTTTTTCCGATAATTGTAAATTTCCAAGCTTTTAATCGATTTCAAATATTTGGATTTGCCAGCTGGTAGTAGATACACGGGCCATTGCTTGAATATTGAAGAGTCTTGACAACAATCGACAATGAAAGTATCCGATAATATCGGCCATCCTAATGCTAATGCTTGCAAATATTTTGCACTGCGACAATAATTATTAGATATCATAGCCCCAAATTCAATATCTTCCATATCAATATTAAATCTTAAATGGTCAGATACATCCTCTTGATAATTAAACATCAGATATAAATCTTCGTTAATTACGATTCCACCATTATTTCGAATTAAATTGGTGATTTCATCTTTACGTTCTCCTTCAATACTGGTAATAAAAAATATCTTTTGTGAAAATACTTTACCACTGTTACCATTTGTAAACTTTCTAGAATTTCTAATTGGACTGGTGTAGGGAATACTTCTCGTGGTACGTTCACTGATTGTTGATAATTGGGTCCCATTTCTTAATGGAGTATCGGCATTAAATTGTAGCAAGTCTTTGTCGGCATATATTAATTTGAAATTTTGTTGATGTTGAACCCAATCAGCTATATCCATAAAACATTCACAAAGCTGTAAAGAAATTTCCAGAAACTCTTTATTTTTCGAATATCTCTGGAGATAAACAACATTGAAACCACGGACACATTTAATTTGACTTTGTGATTCAGCAAACGATAAACCAGTTACTCGATACTTTGATGTTGAATTTTTTATGCAAATTGAATCACCAATACGAATATCTAACAAGTATATATCGGAATTTTTGATTGTGAATAACCCTTCATCAAATTCAATTTTCAGGTATTCATTTCCATATTCTATTAAGCATCCAGTATACATTTTAAGGTTATAACTGACCCAAACACTTTCATTGCAAATAATATCCAGTTCGGTAAGTATTTCCAGAGTTTCATTTCGGAAAATGTTAGGCTTGAATGTCGAATCGGTGATAGTTGAGGAATCGTCTTGGGATTCAATAACATACTTCTTTCGCCTCCTAGCAGCGATATGAGGAGACTGTTTGATATTTTCATGCACAATCAGATTTGTTTCAGGGGTCATTTGTTCGTCCTCATCACTATCGACCATAGACGCTATTTCAGGAGAAGATGGGGGTCGTAGATCGAGTTTGGTCAATTTTGGATGTTTTAATGGCGAAGTTTCGTGTGAAAGCTTCAAAATATCTGATTTTTTGACCACTGGCGACGAATCTTCGATTTCAACTGGTGAAGCTTGAGATGTCTTATTGTTTAATATAGGAGTTTTCAATAATTTTCGAGGAATGTCACTCGAGCCATCAAACTTTCGTTTAAATTTAGTAGTAATTAGACTATCTTCAGGAGTTAGTGAGATTTCTTTTCCATCTTCATCTTCATCTTCTGTTTTCACTTCTTCGATTTCAATATTAGACGTACTATAATCAATAGATAGCTGATTACCATTCTTTATAGGCAGTTCCTGGGTATTAATAACTTGGGTGTGAGATCGTAGATGTTTAGCAGTATCGGGAATTTGAACATTGGGAGAAGCACTATTAATGATTTGAGTAATATCCCCGTTTTCCTTGTTAGATATGTGGTCCTCTTCAGTATCGTTAGTTGAATTGGTACCGATGATCTGAGTATCAGCATTTATTTTTCTATCATGCTCTATTATTTGAGTATCACCTAATATTTGATTATTTACAACCTGATTATGTACAAACTGAGCCAGGTTACCTGCTGAATCCTTATTTTGTGCCAAAGGATGCGTATCTGCTTGGGTGAACTGAGTTATTAGTTGTGTATTTTGATTTATCACTTGCGTGTCGTGATTTATCACTTGTGTATCTCGATTTAATACTTGTGTATCTTGGTTTATCACTTGTGTATCTCGATTTAATACTTGTGTGTCTTTGTTTATCACTTGTGTATCATCGTTTATGACTTGCGTATCATTCTGGGTAATATATCGAGCTTTATCAATACCATTAATATCTTTATCTTCATTAGAAAGTATCACTTCGGCTGAAGTTGATTTGGGGATAGTTTCACTGTCAATGTCCATATCTATAGCTTCACTTGTGTCTCCTTCCAAAATATTAGATAAGTCTACCGATTTCTCTGCTTGTATGTCGTCCATTAATGTTTCATCATTATACTCGCTATAATCATTTCCAAAGACCAAACTGCTATGAGTATCAGGGTGTATTGAGGCCTCTCTTTCAGTGGTATCTTGAGCCGGTAGCAATGCTATAGGGCTAGTCTCATCATGTACTAAAACCTCAGAATGGCTGGTGTTCACGTCCATAAAGAACTTATATAGGCATATCTGAAAATCTCTACCAATTTGAAAATACATATATTCGCGATTACTTAATTATACCTCTTAATAAATATAAACATACAGAAAGATTTTTACAATAGTATACAACGGGGGAGCTTCATCAATTACCACCTAATTGACTCATAATGGCATCAAGTGCTGATTTTTCTGGAGGAGAAATATTGGTAGACGAAGGTTGATAATCTTTTCTAACTACATATAAGGCAAACAAACCTATTTGCAGACCTCGTTTATGTTGTACTAAATATCCTGGCAACTGTTCGTCTCTGAAATCAATTGGGATTAAATAAGAATCTTTGACGAAACTGGGTTTACCAGTTAAAACTCCCACTTTATTTTTGATTAGTAAATAATCATACAATTTTTTATACTCTTTACTATCGCCAAAGATTTGCACAAGAAAGATATCACGCGACTTGATGATGGCATTTAGATACTTATCTGCTTTATCCCGATCTAATCTGCCTTCGACTTCATAGGCATTTCGGAATAAAATATCTTTGGCAATTGCCGAAGAAACGTCGATATCTTGACCTTTCAGCATCATGGGTGTACTAGAGTACAATTCAGCTTTTGCGTCAAATGAAGCATACTCGGGGAATGTCAATCGGCCTGACCAGACTTGAGGACCGTTGGCGATTTCCTGTTTTGGTTCGCCAGTCATTTTAAATAACGGTTCATCGTCAATGGGTTCTGCGACTTGATCCAATTCACTTGACTCGGCAGATTCACGTCTCTCCTCTGTTTTTTCTACTTTTATTTCCTCTTCTTCCACATGGTCTACCTCATCCTCGTCATCGGAATGGAAATAGGTATTTTGTATAGAAGTTTGACGTTGGGTTACTCTGGTAACAGGTACTTGCTCTTCCTGTTCGGAAAAACGTCTATGATCGACACTTTTTGTGGTGATACTCTGATCAATTTCGTCTGGTTGTTCATTATAGTCGCCTCTGATTTCGTCCCCTTTGTGTGACCTTCTTATAATGTGCTGTTCATCAGCTTGGACCAAGACAATACTTTTTATGTTATCCTTCAATTGTTTTTTGATTTGCAAGATATTTTGATTAATTTCTTCCGGAGTTTTATTAGCCAATTCTTTGAATGTTAAATTCCCTTCGATCAAATCACCAATAAACCGTTTTTTCAATAAAAATAGTATTCTACGAGATTCACTGTTGTAATTTGCTTTTGGAAAATCTTGATAAATGATATTTTCCACTTCTTTAGCCCATTTTATAGCAAGCGATTGTTTATCAAACCCATCTGGATACTTGTAATCATCTGGAAAACTAATTTCGAAGAAATTGCTAAACGCTTTGGCAGTACTTATTCGATGAGCCTCCTTCAACACTCCAAAAGGAGTGTCAACTCGTTTCTTTTGCTTTGCAGCCGGCTTCCTTTCTTTTAATCTTTCTTCAAAAGCTTGGGGATTACATGAATCACATTCGTAATACTCAGGTATTTCTTTGGCCAGCCTAAAACCCATACACTTGGAATGCTGCCACGAGTTACATTTATCACATTGTATCATGGTCCCACCTGTGTCATTTTCTTCGTCGTAATTGTCAGCTGTAGCTCCACAAGGTGTGCACTTCACCACGCCTTCCTCTTCATCACTGTCGTGCTTGGCACCCTCGTATTCATCATCGTTATCTAGTTTAACCTTCTTTACATCCCCCCTTTCAGCTTCATAGATCTCGTCTATGCTCCTCTTGCTGTGCTGACCTTTATTAACTCTAGTCGATCGTCTTGTAGACATGTTTATTGCAGAGGCTTTTATCTTTTAATCTCCTTTACTTTTGGTTTAAGTTATTGCAATGATAGTAGGTACAAAATGCGTATTAAGGTATCTAACTAGTTATGTAAAGAGCTATACAATGAATCCACGATGTGTATACTATCCAAACACTTGATGATAAATTTTGTAAGCTCGCTTAACTGACACGCACACGACTACTACTATAGCTGCATTACTAATACAATATATCTTTTACAAATCAATGAAGAGTTACATAATAGACATTACTATATTTAAGTTGAATTATAATAATGGATGATTTGTAGTTTAAAATGTATTACATATAAAATGTATATAGTAATCATGCCCTTGCCCTATGCATGAATATAAAAATGTCAAAACAATTCAACATTTGATGTATAAAATAAAAATAAAAATAAAAAAAACAATCTGTAATATAAATCCTCTAAACCATAAACTATATTCCCTTAATTAAAGCCAAAAATTCGTTATCATCTCCCAATACTTCTTCTATATCTGCAAGCGAGTTTTCACTAAATAATCCAGATTTCGTAGGTCTGAATCCTTCAGATACAGCCTCCGCAATGGATGATCTTCTTCTCTGTTTGGATTTAGCGTTACGTAAACCCTCGGCTGCCGGTTTGCTGTTGATGGAGTTCCGTCTAGTATTTGGTTTCTTCGCAACTCTGATGGAGTTAAGCCCGGTGTTTGTAAATTCTTTTGATTGATTATGGGGATATATTGAATTGCTTTGGGATGATTTATTTCTAAATGCTCCTAAAGGTACTTGTTTCTTTTGGTTGTTGAAATCACGCCAAATCTTAATATCATTTTCATCATCGTCATCCAATTCACTGATGTTTAATAATTCATCTAATCCTAATGCCAGATCATCGTTAGGTGGTATTATACTCTTGCGTCCTTTACGCGGCTCCATTTTGTTGATGTTGTTAGAACTCACTAATGTTCTTGTCGATAACCCATCAATGATTCCAAATGGTTTGCTGTCAACAGCAACCCATGTACCAAGAATCGGTGGTCGATAATCAGCAGTTTTAGATGATAAAACTTCTTTGGCCTTTTTGGATGGTAATTTTGACTTGTTTGCTGATTTGGGTAAATTCATATCCTCATCAGTCGAATCACCACTTTCATATCCATCTTCCAGCTCTGAATCTTTATTGATTATAGTTGCTGGTGCTTTCTTGGTGATTGCTTGACTTAATCTTCGACTTTTGTTATTCATATCCGGAAATAATTGATCAACATCCAAACCTTCATCTTCCGAAGCATCGTTATATCGTTCGACATTCTTTTCGTCTTCCGACTCTCCGGAGCTGAAGAAATAATTCCACAAATAAGAATCGTCTTCTTCGTCACTGTTGATAACCGCATTCTGTAATCTTCTTTTGGAATTTTTCTTGGGCTTTTTGTTATCTTGGTCACTTGGTTTTTGGAAATATTTGCCGACACTCAATTCAGATTGTGAATCAGAAAGATTACTTTCCTCGACGTTTTTATCATCAAAAATTGGAACATCGAAATCGACAAAATCGTCGAATTCGTCTTCGTCTTCGTCTTCATATCCTCCAGATTCACCATCTAATGAGCTTTCATACTGGACCACTGGCTTCTTATTCTGATCATTGTCATTAAATGAATCCATCAATTGTTTATCGCTTGTACTGAAATCTTCCAACTCATCATCAAATCCATTGTTTTCGAATTCATTTACCAAAAACTTTGTTTCTTCTTTCAAAAAAGGATCATCTTCACCAAGGGACCCCATTGAGTTATTTCGCGATTGCTTGATATAATGATCGTCAAGAAACTCGTCCATATCATTTTCGGCGTGTAAAGTTGCTAACAACTCATTATCATCAAATTCATATTCATCATCTGAATTCAAATCTTCATCTTTAATTTTTGGTACTGGGATCATTGGTGTGTCGAAATCAAAGTCAGTGAATTGGTCTTTAGTGATATCAATTGGGTCATTTGTTGGCGAAATTTCTTCACCTACATCTTCCTCGTTATCAATGTCCATACTGTCATCGTTAACATCAAAATTCTTCGACACTTGCTCGAAATCATCGACAATGACATCTTCATTGTTCAAGTCATCAAAATCAAATGTAAAGTTGATATCTTCAGGCAATACCACATTAGATTTTCTTCTGCCGAATTTTGGTTTTGAAACCGAGTTGGCTCTTGATTTTGGTTTATCTTTTGGAGTGGTTTTCAAAGCGACTCGAGCTGCTTTTCTTTCTGCTTGTAGTTGTACGAAATCAACGTCATCGTCGGAAGAGGAGATTGCATCTTCATCTTCATCGTCATCATCGGAAGCGGAATCGTCACTCTGACGAGACGTGTTCATTAACGAGTACAATCCCTCCAATCCAAGATCTTCAGGAACATCCAGGTCGATTGAGTCGTTCTCGTCATCTTCGTCCTCATCGTCCTCGTCATCCTCATCTTCGTCATCATCCTCGTCTTCATCATCATCATCTTCTTCCTTTTCTTGATTCCAATTATGATTTCGTTGTACTGATTTCTTTGGGACATGTTTTCTGCCCATATTCATTTTGTTTGATTTCATGGATTTTTTTGATTTATATAATTTTTTCTTATTGTTAATAGTTGAGGTGGATTCATCTTCAGATACAGCTGTCAAACTAGATTCTGAGTCTGAAGAATAGTATTTATTATGCAAAGTTTTTTCTGAATCTGACGATGAAGAATCAACAATTGAAAATCGTCTCGTAGATTTATTTGCATGATAATATTTGGTAGCTTTCCCAGCAAAGTTGGATTTCTTAGCCGTAGGATTATTAGTTTTAGTTCTTGAGTAAGACTTGCTAGCAAGTTTTGTCTGTGGTAGCGATGCTGATTTTCTGGGACTTTTAGCCATAATCAGTCTATCTCTTCAAAAATTTATTATTGGTGTTATAAAATAGTCAAATTGAAATAGTTTCAGATGTAATATCATAATCTAGTAATGA